>SNQJ01S0050389.1:6433-35754 GCA_010110895.2 Picea sitchensis | reverse complement strand
TTTAGTTATTAATAATTAATAGAATTAAATTAATAAAATAAGTGATTAAAATTTAATATATAATTAAATTTTCAAAATTTATATAGACAAAAAGTGTTTAAATTTTTTTTATTTAATTTTAAATTTAATATTTTAGGATTAGTTTTTTTAATTCATTAACTTAAGTTAATAAATAAAAATGAAATGAAAAACTAATACTAAATCTTTTATGATACCTTAAATATGTTTGGTCAATATGTTTAGTTTTGTTTTTTCATCTTAAATATGTTTGGTCAATATGTCTTGTTTTTTCATCCTACTATATTATAAAATTTGTTTTTATTATAAGAAAATACCATTTTTAAGAAAAGTTATTAATAAATATTTTTTAAATTAAATTAAAGTTTGAAATGATTAAAGAAATTTTTTTAATGATACCTTAAATAAATATGTTGTTTGGTCAATATATTTAGTCTTGTTTTTCATCCTAGTATATTATAAAATTTATTTTTATTATAAGAAAGATACAATTTTCAAGAGAAGTTATTAATAAATATTTTTAAAATTAAATTAAAGTTTGAAATGATTAAAGATATCGTTCCATGGTTTTAATCTTATTGATTTGTATTTCTATAGCATTTTTAATTTTGTCTAAGTTTTTTGTAGTTTTTTAAGATATGGATATTTAGAACTTTGGAATTCCCATCAGTATTAAGTTAAGGAAAATTATGGTGTTCATCAATTCTTCTGGGATATGAATGTTTAAAACTTTTGAATTCTCATATTTATCACCAAAAGGAGCTCATAACCAACCCATGAACAAGGTTGGACCTCAACTAAAACCAATCCTTCAAACGTTTAGCTCTCGAGATGACTTTCTACCCTAATTAAGATTAAGTCTTAAGGTCATTGCAATTTTGCAACAAACATGTCATGGGAATACACCAATGAATAGGTTTGTGTGATAACCAACACCATCATAATATACATATCCAATACGCAAAGGGAAGGTGGGATTGAGTAAGACAAACATCATCATGATGTACATATGCTATACACAAAGCAAAGGTGGGATTGAGTAAGACCCAAAAAAATGAGAGAAGAAAGTTTGGAATGGAGTTAAGGAGGGAAACGATGTTTGGAATTCCAAAGTAAATCAAAACGATTTTTGCATTACCTCAACAAATGTTGTCAATGAAATTTGGATTTGCATACCATGCAAGTGAAATCCCCTTAGTCCATATTGGAAGAATAGTCCTCCGTGATCAATGATGAAATGGTTTCTACAAAGGTCCAACTCATGCTTAGAGATCTAAGGAAAGTGACTGATTCTTATCTCAAAAGTAGAGCTCTGGAGGAATGGTTAGATACCTCTCAAAAACATAGTTGAGACCTGTTAAACCCCCCCCGCCAATGACTAGGGGTAACTAGTGGAGATCATGTCTCGTGGAAAACAATGGAGAACTTGATCCCCAACCATGATGATGATCAACATGTCCATAGATGGAAGCCTAACAAGCTCCCTCATTCACCTTTACAACTGTAGGTCAACCAAAGCTCATCACATTCAAGATACCATGATTATGGGAGATGATAAGACATTGTCACCATGAGGTATGCTAGTCCTTTTATGCAAAGTATTGTGCTTACGTTTTTCGAAATCTTGATGATGATCTTTGCTTGAAGTTGGATAATAGGTTATTGGTTTGGGATTTTTTTTGCTCATAATGTATTTCATGTTTCATTGCTCAAGAAGTATATACCTGATCCTAATCATGTGATTGATTGGAATGTGATTCATGAGGAGCAAGAAGGCTCCTTGCAAGAAGCTCCAAAATCAATACATAGGGCTTGTAAAGGTCCAGTGGGCCTAGTACGGTCTTGAGGATGCGACATGGGAGCATGAGGATGCTATGCGAGTAGAATACCTGCATATTTTAGAATATTTTGAAAATCTTGTTGATGCTGTGTAAATAAGTTGCACTGAGGATAGTGCAAAAATAAGGGGAGGGGATTGTAATATCCCCAAGGATGAGGCCCAATTGTATTTATGAATTATAACATGTTTTGTAGGTTGGTGAGCCAAGCAATAATAAATTGATAGGCTTATGTGTTTATTATGCCGGAGAGCCTAGGTGTTAAAGTCCGAGAGCATGTTTTGAACATGTAAATATTCATATTATTAATATAAAAACATCGTTGCCTATAGACCGACCACAAAGAAAGAGTATGGGGGACTAAGATCCACTAGGATGGGTAAGGGAGAGGGGGCTGAGAGGCTGGAAATAGGTACTAATCTTAAGAGATTAAGTCTAAGAATAATTTATTATTATTCGAAATGTTGATAGAAGGATATGATTATATCCTAAGTTCCTTTCGGAAGGGGGAATGACTTCCAAATGGAAATGAGCGTGCTTCATGAGTGACATGTGTCAGCTTAGGCACATGCAGTTTTAATTCAGAATTTTTGTTGTTTGGGGGGGGGGACCCATGAAGGTTAAGGGAAACATAATTAGCTCTCACGCTCTGACCATTCTCACCTTTCTCTGACCATTTGACCACCTTTATCTTGACAAGTTCACTCACGCATTGAAAAAGCATGCAACCATCCATTTCCGCCATTGTTGAACCCATGCCCATCATGAACCTATGTAACTTGTGCGCACTGGTATTTTACTGATCCGTACTCTGCCTTACCCAAGTTTTGTTGTTTCCTTCTCCCCTACCCATTTTTCTTAGGATCTAGATAGAAGAAACAAGTTTTCATGCCCGTGGTTTGCAAAGGCGGGTTTTCAGGCCCATAGATTGAAGAGGAAAGTTGTTAAGCCTGTGAGAAACTCTCTCCAGGTGAGAGAGTGTGTTGAGGAAGTGAATTCTCATGGAGGGAGTCCAGTAACAGCTATAGAGTTGTTGGCACAGGGCCAGACCCAGGTTTCAATGCTCAAGAGCGCACCAACAAAGCCCTAACTACCGGCCCTTTCAGAAACAACTGTGAAGTAGATGAAGTCTCACCTGAGGTAAAGGCAAGGGTGGTTGCAGGACTCAAGTGTTTGCAACCTTAGTTGGGACACAGATATGTGATTATCTTGCTTACAACACACTTAGCATCAGTTATTTCCTAACATACATTCATTAATACACTTCGGAGAAAGCACAAAGCACTGCAATAATTATTCAGATCTAGCACTTAGCAATGATAAACAGGTTTTACTCAATAGATTAAGCACTTATCATATTATGTATCATATCTAGCATGCATTCATATCTCATAAGCACAAATCATCAATAGATCTATCTAAACATATCAGAGCACTTAACAAGAGAGAGACAAGCACATCAACACAATACACAGAGTTACCGTGGTTCACCCCCACCCTGGGGCTATGTCCACAAAGTATTTTTTATATTATCTTGGTCAAGAAGTTACAACATGGAGCTTCAATGACCCTTACCTCACATGGGACAGAGGGTATGTGCCACTCGCTAGATCCCTCTTGCTTGCACTCAGCACAAAGCCTTCTACAGTCCCTCGTAGAGACTTGCACTCATCTCCACAAGTCTTACACAAAATGCACAAAGCATTACAATACTTGATCACACAGATCCTGCTACTAGCACTAAGCCTTCAAGATCCTACCCTGCATACGACAAGATATCTGCGTAGCTCGCTAGATCCTCTTTCCCCAGGTAGATCCAAGCACTAAGCCTTCTCACACTATGTGCACTCAACACTTATTACAGCATGCACAGAGCTCTTACAGTCACATAGACTTTTGATCACATAGATCCAACTTATGCACTAACCCATTGACTAAATAATGCCTCTTTTCTTACATGGCCTAGACCTCTATTTCTACATAGAAAAAGGCCTAAACAAGGGCCGACATCCCTTTCCCATTACAATATTCCCCAAAAAACCCAAAAAGGTTCCACAAACGGTGGCGAGATCCCGTGATCTCCGATTCGCTATGCACTTCCTCTTCGACAGGCAGTTGAAGTACCAAACGGTCAACTATGACCAAGTATTCCTCAAAACTTGGTCGAGGGCCAATAGGCCCCCAACACTCACCTATGAATTGTCCCGAGTCACTATTCTCTAAGTAACTCTGCCTTGAAGGCCTCGAGCTTCGCTTGAGCTACTTTGACCTGTTGCTTTGCTACTACTTCTTGCTCAGAAAACTCCTAAATGAGTGCGTTACTAACTGGTCCTTCTAAGCGCTGCTCTACTATGTTCACGACCTATTCTAGGTATGTCCCTTGGCTCTTAATCTGTAAGAATAGTGGGCATGCCCTATCCTACGAAGGTTGAAGTTGCTACGTCACTTCCATGACCTTTCTCTGGATCATATGAATCTACTGTTGCACGATGCGCTGCTCGTGGGACCTCTTCATTTTCTCTATGGTCGGTAGGTCCTTCAGCTTTACCTATAACGTCTTGGCTTGGTACTTCGCCTCTTAGAGATGTGACTCCAATTTATGCAATTTAGGGTTCTCGGATAGGTTCTCATGTATCTGCGCACTTCTACTACTTAATTTCTTACATTCTTCAGTGAGTACCTTAATCCTTTCTACTGTACTTCGGGCATTCACTTCTCGTTGGTCACATTCTTCTTGTGGAGTACTCGGTATAGCCTAGAGCTCTAGTTCTACTACTCTTTGTTGTAGTTGTTGAATGACTTCAACAAGCTTTATTACTTGGTGCTCTATGGGTTCTTCTTCCTTCTATTCTAAGCCAGTCACAGAGAAAAATTCTCTTTTGACTGCTTCTTCGATCCCGATCTGCTTTGCGAGCAGTTGCACCTTTTCTTTCTGGATTTTCTCTCTGTCTTCTTCAAATTTCACTAGGATGGCATCCTTCTCTTGTTGCACAGCTCGAAACTGCTCTATGATTTCCTCCTATGCTTTCTATAGGGCCTATGTAACCTACGTTGTTGCTTCTTCTGCATTCCGAAGACGAACTTCAACTATGTAAGGGATATTATGCAGTTGAATTGATTCATCTCCCTCTCCTATTCTTCCTTCTAGAAGAGGCGTCGTAGGTTTCACACGACTAGACTGAAGTGATTGTTGTACTCCTCGGAGCTCGGTTTCAATTCTGTTGTACATCGTTTCTTGCTTGGCCTCCTTCTTTTCTGTGATATCCTCTATAGCTTTATTCAAAGTCACGAGGAGAAATCTGAAGTTATTTGGATTGAGTGTGCTCTTCATCTTGGTCACGGTTGCTTTGGCTTTCTTCGTAACGGAATACTTGGAAGGTGACCCCTTTCTTTTCTTTAGAACTTCGACTTCATCTTCTGGTTGTTGTTCAACTTATTCTAAGACTTCATCGTTACCTTCTTCATCTGGTGTGATGGAGGTTGTCCTTACAAAGCGGCTATCCACATCTTGAACCTCTTTAGTTTTCTTCGTCTCCTTTGTCTTCTTTGTCTTCTTTGTCTTATCGGGCCCAGGTGTGTCCTGCACAGCTTCTGGGTTGTTGATATCTGAAATATCCATTGGATTTGCTGCAACGAGGAGGTCTGCGGACCATTCCTTGGTGATCTCTTCAAGGTCTTCTTCTATCAATTTATAATAGGACTGCAGTTGTTCCTGGTGCTCATCAATGCATGGAGTTAGGTATATGAAGTGGCGGTCCGCGTTGAACTTCATTAAGGGTCTGAATCTGTGGAGTGTGTTCGGAGAAATGCGAGGTGTGGCTTGTATCGTAGTGTTCAACTAGATGTAGTATCTGTGAAAGAGGGTATTCGACTGCCATTGCCTGTTCATATCTGTCGTGTACCATAATTTACTGAACTTCGTAGCCAATGGTTCAAATGGTAGGGTTTCAAGAAAAACAACATCCTCCGGCATCTCCCATGCTATGAAGTGGAACTCATATACTTGGTCTTGTACTTCTCTACAATCCAATTTGAGTTGATCCGCTAAGTACTTCAACCAGTTCATTTGGACTCCTTCTACGCATTTTCCTGGGAGATCAACTACAAACCCATATACTTGCGTCGGTCTGTTCTTGGAGACTAATTTTCCTATGATCATCTGACAGGTGAGGTGCACTGCGCCAATGTCAATAGAGGTTACCTTGTAACCTCGCATTCCTTTTTCAACATTTCCATAGGCCTCTTTAATCTTCTGTGAAAGATCGCGATCCACGGTCTTTCCAGGGTAATAGTCTTACAGGTTAGGGCCCTGCATGCTCAACCCGGTGATATGATTGATCAGTGTCTGATCAATCATTATACGTTGGTTCAACCAGAGATATCCTCCATGGTATCTCACTAGTATCAATTTTATGCAAGCGTTCACCTCCTCGTGCCTACCAAAGTGTGAAATCTTCATTACATTAAGTAAGGTGGACTGTGTGAGGTTCATCGTCCATTGTTGAGGGATGATCTTGGAATTATTCCCCTTTGTCATCGTCAGATACTTGTGTGGGGCAAGAATATTTTAGGCTTTCCGGTCACCAAGGTTGAAGTCGCAAAAATTCAATGCTGCGAGCTTAGTCTGCTCAATGCGAACTGCGCACACACCCTTCGGTAGGTACGCAGTGATCATAGGATAGTTGTAATCTTGGGGCACACTGTCATGGTTGATTTCACCTTTCATAGGAGGTATGTAAGAAGGAAAGATGCTTGGGATCAGTTTGGCGTTCGCGATGTCATCTCTATGTTTAGTACGTTTCTCGGCGGTCTCTCAGGATGGTCTAGCTCGAGCAGTGGATGGAGAAGATGCTACTCCTCTTGATGACAAGGCTTGGACTCTAGTGGACATTCCTCTTTTCTACATAACTCTTTCAGTTCTTAAGCTAGCGAGTACTTATCTCACCGGTTCTTCTGCTGCGCTAAGCTTGTTAGACATCTAAGATCAGGATCACTTTCTCAGGTTGTCAATGGGATGAAGGTACCGTAATCGAGTAGAGAGCAAGGCGGGGTAGTCACTATTCCACAATGTGGGTATTCTATGAGCTCAAGTTCTCAATTGGAAAAAGTGTCTTCCGGGCATGGCGCGACAGAATAAGTAAGTAAAGTTGTAACAGACTGCTTGCAATGGATAGGAGGGTCCATTAACTCTTTATCTTTCCATTATGGCATAGTCTAACATTCAGGTAATAGGTCATAACTTTCTTCCGAGCCATTCGGGCCATTAGCGGAACAGGTATATCATCCTCTAATGGTTATATAACTTCAACATGTCGAAGTGCCATATGTCTCTGTTCTGCTATCCCGACAAAGCTGAAATTCTGCATGTTTTCCTTCTGCAGGGTTTCTTCTGGAATGTTCTGTAATTTCTCCAACTTTGCTTTCTTCTTCATGAGTTTTCTAGCCTTCTTCCTAGTGATCTTCGTCTCGGTCATCCTTTTTTCATTCTGATTCTTTTCTTCTCTTGACATGGTAACTTCCTAGTGCTGAGATTCTTTCTACAGATCCACGGGTATTACTTGTCCAACATATTTTTCGGTCCTCTGTGTTTATTCTAGTGTTCTATCAACTTCGTCATCCTAGTTCCTGGGGTCAAGAACCCTTGATCTGTTCTCTCGTCCTTTAATCAATTGTGCGATCCTTCTAGTCATGAAGTCTCTTAATTCTTGTCTCTATTGTTCTAGGTCCTTTTTTGCTTCTTGTTTTCTAGCTTGATCTTTCTCAATCCAAGGTTTACCAAGTAACATAGTAAACGGGGCGTTTTCCTCCACAAACTTAGCAATCTCAAAATCTTCTTTTGTCGAAGCTCCATGAGCATTCATAGATATCTGAGTGAGCTTTCCACATAGGTTTACCAACTTTCCTCTGAATAAGCCTATTCCTCCTAATGAAGGGGTCATGTCAGGTCTTCCTATAGCTTTCCAGGTTCCTTCTGTCATAATGTTCAGTGGTGTTTCTTCATCCAAAACATAGTCAATGTCGAACTCTCCTATTCTCACTTCGATCTATTCTTTCTTCTTGAAGATTTCTAATAAGATGAGGTCTCTGTGATCATTAAGGGTTTCTTGCATTTTCATCAATACTTTCTCTGATTTTTTCTGGGGTTCCTCTATAATCTGAGTCTCTTGATCTCCTTCTTTCTCTATATTCATCTTTTCAAGTCTAGGAATCATTCTAGGGAAATCCAGTACTTCATGGTCCATATCCTTACAACAAAGACAACTGGGTCTTCACCCAGGGCATTCCTTAGCAAGTTGTTCAGGCCTTCTACAATTGTAACAAAGAGTTAATACTCTCTTTCTCTTCAATGATCCCCAAGTTTTCATGTACTTTGTGCTAGGATCATAACGATTAGCCTGCAAAAATTTATTTCTACAATCTTGCATCCATTGGTTAGTCCCAAAATTCTTTCTATGCATAGGTATAACATATCTATCACTATACTTATCAGATCTATTCATATCAAAATTTCTTTCATCTATTAATGCCCTAGTTTTGAAGCTAGGATAGAATCTATCAAGCATACCTAGATCCATGATTTAGAAATAAAAAATTTCACTTATCTTACTTCTACAGAGCATAAAGCTTCCAGATATAAGACTTTTAACTATTCTTACCTTTATCAAAGCACAAAGCTTACAGATATTATCTTTTTCTTGCAAATATGACCTCTTTCTTAACAGATTTGACTTCTTTTTCTTCATATCTGACCTCTCTTCTTCAGATATGACCTTTCTTTCTTGTCACAAAGCTTCATAGGTCAAACAAAACACTGCGCACTAGGGAAACAGATCTACACACAGAGCTTATTTCGCACAAAGATTCTTCTTCTTCAGTTCCCAACAATCATAGTTCCAAGTATCGACAACAAAACCATTTGTTGGCATAGGGGAAACCCAAGGTTCAACGCTCAAGAGTGAACCAAAAAATCCCTAACTACCGGCCCTTTCAGAAACACCTGTGAAGTAGATGAAGTCTCACCTGAGGTAGAGGCATGGGTGGTTGCAGGGCTCAAGTGTCTACAACCTTAGATAGGACACAGATATGTGATTATGTTGCTTACGACGCTCTTAGCATCAGTTATTTCCTAACATACATTCATTAATACACTTCGCAGAAAGCACAGAGCACCGCAGTAATTACTCAGATCCAAGCACTAAGCCTTCTCACACTCTATTCACTCAGCACTTATTTCAGCATGCACAAATCTCCTATAGTCACACAGACTTCTGATCACATAGATCCAACTTATGCACTAATTCATTGAATAAACATGGCCTCTTTTATTACATGGCCTAGACCTCTATTTATACATAGAAAAAGGCCTAAACAAGGGCCGACATCCCTTTCCCGTTACAATATTCCCCAAAAAACCCAAAAAGGTTCCACAAAAGGTGGCGAGATCCTGTGATCTCCACTTCGCTATGCACTCCGTCTTTGATAGGCAGTCGAAGTACCAAATGGTCAACTATGACCAAGTATTCCTCAAAACTTGGTCGAGGGAAAACAAGAGCTCTGAGAGTTCCTTTCTGTCCTATTGTTGGAGCCCTAGAAGGAAGGTGGAGCAGTTGATGAACTGTGTGACAGTGAAGGTGTATACTCATGGGGTGGGACATTAATGTGGGGAATGAGAGTCTCTGAGCAGTGGGAGTAAGTGGCTCCTAAGATAATCCTTCCCATTGAACTGTGTGACATTCCTATTAAACTTGCCAAGCCTGGGAATCCATTTCTCGGTGGAGTTTAGTCCCAGTTCGAGGGTGACCCACTGATGAGAGTGATGAGTAGTGTGGCCTAAGGATGGGAGGTTCATGGAAGGTTTTCACACAGTCGTTGGTCTTCACAATCCAAAGATAAGTATCCATTATGTATTTAATGATGTCTATTGTACATGTCCATGATTCTTACAATCTTATCATGTGTTTTCGTTGCATGTATGATTTACGGTCAATTTCGCATGAGTTAGTATAGTAGTAGTGTATTTTATTTCCTTTTATTTCATTAGAAATTCATGTAATGTATATGTACTCCGGGATGAACAATTAGCCTTCTATCAGAGCCTAACATTCTGTTGGTGGTGTTACACGACTAGACTTGGATGGTCGGGGCTGCCACAAAATGGTTTTACAGTGAAATTCCACAGTGACATTGCACGATCTGTTGGTGGTTGGGGAAGTTACAAAGATGACAAAAAACTCAATATAAATGAGAGCAATCAAAGGATAAAAACACTTCAAACCCCGAAAAAAGGATTATATCCCCAGTATGGTCTCCAATTCTGTTACGAGGAAAATCTCTCTATGGCTAGGGGTAAACCACAACAGACGTAAATGATTGCAAAAATAAACCTAATCTCAGATATGTTGTATACAAAAATATGATAACAAGACAAGATAAATATCTTACCTCATTCAGACATTCAATGACTTCCACCATTGAGCACTTGACTCAAAGCAATACACCTGCAACTTGTCCTCAACAACCAAGAAACACAAGCATATGGTGATAATATATAAAGTTAGCACATTCAATAGCATAATCCATCAAAATTCATAACAAATACACCCATGGAATAACAATTCAAATATTTGCAAGATATTAATTGGATGAGAAAAGAGTATTTCTATTAAAATGTAATCAACATAAGTGAATGAATTACAAGCTTCCATGTTGGCACAGTTCGGAACCGAGAAACTAAGTCCCTTCCAACTGGACTTCCACCACTTCAATCCTGCACCAAAGGCAAGATCATATAAGAGAGAAAATGAGGTTCTCAATCAAGTAGGGAAGATCTTGGGGGATGAACAATGTGTTCAGACTTAAAATGACAAAGGGATGAAGACTCAATATGAAGTGAATAATTTCTCCACAGTAACTTTTCTCTCAAAGTTGAATTCTTGTCCTCTTTTCCATAGCTCAGATATGGCCCATTTGTAGCCTTCAAATGGAAATGAAGGATTGATTCAGAACGTTTCCAGTATATGGAAGGTCAAGCATCATGGATCATGTGACGTGACATGGAAACCTGACACTATTTTTTAATTTTGGTCACAAAACCCGTTGTACGTGGGTTGTAGTGGTGCAACTTGTGTATACACATGATGTATAATAGTTAGGGCATGTATATGTGGAAAAATATTGTTTTTAGCTCCAGGATTTGCAAAAAGGGACTTCATGTTTTCATAGGGAAGTGGAAAAAGGCCTTTTGAGCAACTTTGCATAGGGTGAGGAAAATATTTCTACGACACTTGGAAACTAGTCCAAAAACATCATGTAAAATCAATCCTCTATCAGATATGATCCTTTTAGGCACTCCATGTAATATCACAATTTCATTGATAAAAACTCTAGCTATGTCTGGCACCTGGTACGTCGTACACAGAGGGATAAAATGTAAACTCTTTGTCAGAGTGTCAACTACCATGAAAATTGAGTATTGTCTCCTTGCCATCAATGACAATCCAACAAAAAATTCCATCAAAACGACTTCCCATTTCAATTATGGAATGGCATGTGTTTGTAGTAATCCTGCTAGATGTCTCTGTTAAGCCTTCACTTGTTGACATTCTTTTTAGAAAAATAGGATCGCAGAGCAATAAAATAAAACAAATGCAGAAATAAAACACATAAGATACACAATACAATAGAGACACATATATACGTGGTTCACCTAGTGTGGGCTATGTCCTGTACAGAAATTTCCAAGTCCTTCCTTTATTATTATCCAACAAATGAATGGATACAACATACAACACACCCGCTGTAAATTCCTCTTCTTTCTCTCACAGTCTCCTCACTCAGAATACAAGATTCAAAATGATCCATAGCTACAATACATTTCCCTCATAAAATAGGGTTTCCTTATAGGAAAAAAAACCCTAACATAACTTCTAGCGTCAGATCTATGACCTTATAATGAACGGTCCAGATTTACTATGAAATTACAATATACATTTACAAGGCAATTTTTCCTTCGGGGGATTCACTCCTGAACCCCCTCCAGGGTCCCGCTTGCCCCCGAACCCTAGAGTGGGGGTAAATCTCCCTGCACTCCCCCACTTGAAGGAGTGTACATTCTTTTGGGGTGTAAAGTCTTCATGGGGTATAAACACGGCTAAAAACAAAGACCTCTAAATCAAGAAGATAATCAGGATCGACAACCAATAATCTCCCACTTGGAGACTGATCTCAACAACTCCACCATGGTATATGCTGGAATTTGATCCTTCTTGGACCTAGAAAATTTCTCATCTTCACGTTCATGATTGAAGACCAACTAAAACTGATCAGGAACTCAGTTTCTCCCTGGTTACTCCCTTAGTTAACATGTTTGTAGAATTCTTTCTAGTGTGTATCTTTTCCAACTTCGAATGTCCATCTTCCAATATGGATCGTACTAAATGGTACCTGAGATGTATATTCTTAGTCTTCGAATGGAAGGCTAAGTTCATTTCTAGATGAATGGCACTCTCACTGTCACAGTACAACCTACTATTCTCCTGCTTCTTTCCCAATTCCACCATAAACCTCTGTAACCAAATTATCTCTTTACTAACCTTTATAGCAATAAAATACTCTCTCTCTATTGTTGAAAGTGCAACAACCTTTTGCATTTTCGAAAGAAATCCAACTTATTGATGTTCCACCTATAGTAAAAACAAACCATGTGGTTCTCCTCCTACTATCTTTATCACCTACCATATATGAATCATCATATCCCTATAGAACAATGTATGAACCTCCAAAACATAATGCATGAGTAGAAGTACCTCTCAAATACCTGAGAATCCACTTTACTGCCTCCCAATGTTCTTTACCTCGATAGTTCATATACCTGCTCACAATTTCCACTACATGTGAAATATTTGGTCTTCTGCAAACCATCACATACATCAAGATGCCAACTGTTGATGAATAAGGGACCCTGAACATGTATTCTATTTATTCTTGTGTCTTGGGACACATTTCCTTAGTTAATTTGAAATGGCTGGTCAAAGGTTTACTAACTGGTTTTTCATTCTGCATTCTAAACCTCTCCAAAACCTTCTCTATGTACTCACCCTGAGACAATGTCAATTTACAATTTTTCATGTCTCTTGTTATTCTCATACCATGGATTTTCTTTGTGGAACCCAAATCCTTCATCACAAATGAATTAGCTAATTTCTTCTTGAGCACATCTATATCCTGCATATTGGACCCTTTTTCTATCATAAACAACCTGTCAAACTTCAAATATCACTGCCTTGGAGCTTTCTTTAGGCCATTCAAGATCTTGTTCAACTTGCATACCAAATTCTCCTTTCCTTTGACCTCATACCCTTATGGTTGCTGCATATAAATATCTTTCTGCAAATCCCCATGGAGAAAAGTTGTTTTTACATCTAACTTTTCAAGATGTAAATATTTTACCACCACAACACTTAAAATAGTCATAATTGAAGTCATTTTAACAACAGGAGAAAATATTTCATCAAAATCTATAAATTTCTTTCATGCAAACCCCTTTACAACAAGTATAGTCTTGTACCACTTTTTTCCTCCATCTTCTTCCTTGAACTTCTAAACCCATTTATTCTGTAATTCTCTTTTTCCTGCAGAAAATTGAACTAAGTCCCAAGTCTGGTTATTTTACAAGGAATCCATTTCCTCTTTCATTCCTTACTCCCACTTCTTTTTGGTGTCTACCTGCATTGCCTCTTCATAACATTCTGGTTCACTAGAATCAGTTAAAAATAAATAATACAATGAAGGAGAGTATCATTATGGGGGTCTACTTAACTTGGTAGGTCTTATAACAACACTTGCAGGAGTTTGAGGTACATGTTGCTCCTATTGTTGTACATTTTGATTTTCTGGTTCCTTTGAAATTTCCTTTTCAGTGATCTCATCAAGCATTGTGTATTCTGGTTTTTCTTTTTTCTGTTTCTTTCCATGCAACTGATCTTTGTAAATGACCTTCTCATTGAATATGACATCTCTACTACTAATGATTTTTTTATTTTCATAGTCCCATAAGAAATAACCAAAATCATTAACATTGTATCTAATAAAGGTACACTTCTTGGATTTTTCCTCAAGATTTGTTCTATTTTCTTTATCAATATGGACAAATGATTCACAATCGAAAGTCTTCAAAAAATAATAGTTTACCACTTTACCTGTCCATGCCTTCTCTGAAATTATACCATCCAAAGAGCTTGAAGGTCCTATGTTTATTAAGTAAACAACAATATCTACAACATCTTCCTAGAACTGTAAGGGGGAATCAACATGCAATCTCATAGTCCTTACACGCTCCATGATTGTCCTGTTCATCCTTTTTGACACACCATTTTCTTATGGTGTTCTTGGAACTGTCTTCTCTCTATGAATCCCATGGTATGAACAATAATCATCAAACTCCTTGCTGCAATATTCACCTCCATTCTCTGGTCTGAGACACTTCAACCTTTTTCCTGTCTCATTCTCAACCAAAGATTTTAATTTCTTAAAAGTATCAAAAACATAAGATTTTTGTCGAATGCAATAAACCCATGTTTTTCTAGTTGCATCATCAATAAAAGTAACATAATAATGAGATCCACCAAGAGATGATACCTGAGATGATCCCCATACATATTTATGCACAAGCTCTAAAATTTCGCTCTTCTTTTCTTTTTTGACTCTCAGAAATATGACTCTCTTATGTTTTCCATAAACACAATGCTCACAGAAATCCAAATAAATTTGTTTAAGATCTGGCAACTAATTTCTTTTGTGAAGTATTTTCATCCCATTCTCACTCATGTGTCCAAGCCTATGATGCAATAATGTTGTATCCACTCCTGTAGAAGCTAAAGAGATAAAAGAGTTAGTATTACTAGTACATAAATGCAATGTACCTACTTTCTCTCCTTTTTCTATCACCAATGATCCTTTGGCGACCTACCACACCTTATCTGTAAATATGGATATACAACCTAATTCACTTTCCAACTTCCCTGTTGAAATTATATTTTTACTTAGATCTGGAACATGTCTTACCTCTTTCAACAACCATTGGTTTCCATTTCTTTTCTTTATTTTTACCTTTCCCATTCCAACAATTATGCATGGTGCATCATCACCCAAATGAACTTATCGAAAATCACCTTGAACATAATCTAGAAAATGTTTCCTATGGGGTATGACATGAAATGAAGCCCCTGAATCTACTGCCCAATATTCAAAAATATTATCTACAGAAAGAATCAAAGCATCTTGTAACACATCACCTATTACATTTGCTTCCTGATTTTTTTGTTGTTGTCCATCTCTTTTCTCTTTGTTTCTTTGGATATCTCCAGTCTTTCTTCAAATGTCCTTTCTTCCCACAATTCCAACACTCTATATATCCAAATATGGATTTGGATCTACCCTTCCTAGAATTCCCATGGTTCCCTGAGCCCTTTCCTCTATCCTTTTGTCTTCCCATGTTCTCCATGTTTAACACATTACCTGATGTCTCACCTATGATTTTACGTCGCATTTCTTCACTAAGGATAACACCAACAACATCATCAAATTTTAAAGTATTTGAACCAGAGACAGAGTTATTTACAACCATGACCAAGCCATTCCATCTTTCTAGCAATGAGCACAAGATTAGAATATTCCTAACCTCATCATAAAAGTCCACTTTTACATTACTTAGTTGATTAGTAACTGTATTAAACTCATTTAAATGATCTACAACAAACCCAACTTCTGAAATATTCATATTAAATAATATCTTCATTAGAAATACCTTATTGGATGCCGAGGGTTTTTCATACAATTTAGTCAATGCGTCTATCATGTCGTTCGTTTTCTTTTCTTTCAAAATATTCAAAGCCATCGGCGTTGCCAGGCTCAGTCGTATCATTACTAGTGACTTTGTGTCAAGAACCTCACATTATTCGTCATTCATGGCCATCGACTTCTTTTCTATTCCACCCAATGGTAGGAATAGATCCTTCTAATATAAATAATATTCCATCTACATCTTCCATAACTAGTAGTTTTGACCATTAAATTTCTCGTCCCTAAACTTTCCATCTACAACCATTTCTCCAACTCGAACCAAGAACCCTCTTTCCCTACGAGTTACCTTTTTCTTTGATATCGATTGTTACAAAAATAGGATCGCAAAGCAATAAAATAAAACAAATTCATAAATAAAACACAAAAGATACACAATACAATAGAGACACAGATATATGTGGTTGACCCAGTGTGGGATACGTCCACCAAAGAAATTTCCAGGTTCTTCCTTTATTATTATCCAACAAATGAAGGGATACAACCTACAACACACCTGTTGTAAATTCATGTTCTTTCTCTCATAGTCTCCTCACTCAGAATAGAATATTCACAATGATCCATAGCCGCAATAAATTTCCCTCATAAAATAGGGTTTCCTTCTAGGGAGAAAAAACCTAACATAACTTCTACTATTAGATCTACAACCTTATAATGAACGGTCCATATTTACTATGAAACTAAAATATACATTTACAAGGCAATTTTTCCATTGGGGGCTTCACCCCCGAACCCCCGCTAGGGGTCTACTTTCCCCTGGACCCCGTAAGGGGGGTAAACCCACCCTGCACTCCCCCGCGTGGAGGAGTGTACATTCTTTCGGGGTGTAAATTCTTCATGGGGTATAAAAACAGATGAAAACAAATACCTTTGAATCAAGAAGATAATCAAGCTCCACAACCAACAATTCTATATATCTCGCCAAGTAGCTAACTATGTTTGCCTTCATTCCCTTTCAGAAGAATAAGGGTTTAAGGTCCACGTCATCTTAGTGACTCCTGGATGAGCCATGTACACTTCTCTATGAGATTCTTTTAAGATCAAACTTCTCAATTCATGTTAGGAGGTACGTAATTCTTATTATTATACGTCATCAATCCGTCGTTTTCCAATGTATGTCCTTCAAACCTTGGTACCAACATGGTGTCTTGTCTGATATTTTTCTTAACCTCTTTATACCAGTCATTGTCGAACTATATAGTTAGAATCTTTTATTGAAGATTCATCTTTAGAGGCATCATCGAAAATATGCATGGTCTCTGAATCAATGCATATTCCACTCTGTTCACTATTCCTTTTATGTAAGTAATCTCAAAATCGTATTCGCTAAGAAATTATGAGCAACGCCTTTGTCACGCGTTCAAGTCAATTTTCGTAAAAATGTGTTGCAAACCACATTGGTCTATTTTTAGTTCGAATATTTGTCCAATCAAATAGTGTCTACACACTCTCAGTGCATAAATAATGGCCAATAACTCCAAATCATACATCATGTAGTTCTTGTCATGCTTTATTAATTTTCTTGATATGTAAGCGATCACTCGACCATCTTGCATCAACACTCCGCCTAAACCTTCCTTGGATGCATCTGTGCATATCAAGAATTCCTCGAAGCTATCATCAACATCCCATTGAGCCTTTGAAATTCTTCCACACACTTCTCATTCCATACAATCTTCTTTTTTTCTTCTGCAATTCCGTGATTGGATTTGCTATCTTCGAAAAATATTCGACAAACCATCGGTAATATCCTGATAAACCCATAAAGCTACGTACTTGTTGTATGTTCCTCGATGAAAACCATTCCATAGTAGCCTCTACCTTCCCTGGATTCATAGTCATGCCTTTGACAGAGATAACATGGCCCAAGTAATGAATCCTCGATTGATAAAAAGAGCATTTCGACAGTTTCTCGCATAATTTGTTTACTCGTAAACACTGTAGCACTAAGTGAAAATGTTTTTCATGTTCTGATGTTGTCCAAGAATATATCAATATTTAATCAATGAATACTTGAACAAACTTGTCCAAGTATTTATGGAACACACCATTCATCAAGCTCATGAATACCCCCAGGGCGTTTGTTAGCCCAAACAGTAAAATGATAAACTCATAATGCCCGAACCTCAGCTTGAATGAGGTATTAGGAATTTCTTCCTCTTTAATTCACAATTGGTGATATCCCAATCTCAAGTTGATCTTTTAAAACACCTTTGCACCTTTCATTTGATAAAAAAAAAAAATTATTCTTGTCAATGGATATTGGTTCTTGATCGTTGCCTTGTTCAATTGACGGTAGTCAATATAGAGTCTCCCCGACCCATCCTTATTTGTTATGAAGATAACAAGAACACCCCAGTGTGACACGCTAGGACATATAAGTCTTGTTATCACATATTGTTGTCAAGAGTAACAAGGTATCCAGGTTCGCGGCCTGCATAGGAAGCATCCAAGCGCATCATGCAGAAAACTCATTTCAGGCTTGAAATACAAACAAGTGGTCTCAGTTGTGCGAAGACAGAAATCCATAAGGAGAATCAATCGATGACATGTTTTCTTTTAGAAGGCCAAAGGTTGCGCGAAGTCTAGCGTTGGAGAAAAAATTAAATATGGGCCATAGATCTCATGAGGAGAAATCAACGGTGGAAATTTAGCGAGAGAGTTGGGAGTTTGGAATGTTGTTAAATTTTTTCATCAAAAGGTCTGAACTCCTGAAACTTGAAATCAGTAGAAGCCTTCCATCCAACAAGACAGGTGGCAACAGATCAACATTTCGCCAACTCACGGAGGGGAAAATTCAAATGGCAGAGTCGTGAGGACTCGTGAAGTGCGAACTTGCGAGTTGATCTGAGTCGTTAATCTAGGAAAGTTGTAGACTATCGATTTGGTGAAGTCGAAGAATCGGGAGTCACAATAAGGGAGGTAAGATAAATTCTGAGTCAAGGTAGGGTGCATCCCAAGGTCACATTAAAGAAGGGGCAGGGTGCAGATTCAGTGAAGCACGAAATGAGAAATAGATCTAGGTCATCCAATCCAGGGGGACGTGTGGCACCAAATTTGAGAAATCATGATTTCGTTAATCAAAGTTCTTTCTATGGAGAAAAACGCAAGTTTTCGAAACGCAAAATCACGAAGCACCCAGGATCTAAGCGCAGGGTCACAGCCTGTGGTCATATGAGCAGGGGGTCCAGGAGGAAGGTTAGCTCCCATCGCATAGTTGGCGACTTGGGTTTTCGAGGGGGTAATCGTGGTCGTCAAATTCAAAGCTAGCCATACCATTGGTCTGAGTAGGGCGATTTTGTCAAATTGATATTCGGGGTTTCTATTGTCAAGTGATATGATGACTCCCAAAATGCAAAATCCTAAAGCGACATTCGATGTTTAGTGCTGGGTCATGGCCCAAGGTCACATTCCAATAAGGGTTCCAAATTCACAAGGTCTGCACCAAAGGACGAAAGCACCCACTTTTGTTACAGAGTGAAATTGTCATGGTTTCAAGATCGTCGAGTGAGCTTAACAAGTGTACTAGAAGCGCACAACAGTCCCTGGGAATTTAGCCTTGTTGCAATCCCGAGAAAGAGCAGTAATTGAAAGCAATTAATGGAAGACAGGTCGGGTGGTTGAAACCTCGACTCACTTAGTAATTAGAAGTATGGAGGACCCGACTGTGGGGAATGAGTCGTCAGCCCGTGGTACCCCTGTGGAAATATTTTCCTACAAAGCGCATACTGATCTGAGCTCATGTCTGACAGAATAATGCATGCACAGTCTGACAGAAGACTACTCAAACAATTTTTTTTTAATGTAGTGATCATATCACTCTCCTGATAGTCGAGGATTGTTCCAAGTATAAATAAGTAGTTTTGATATTTTGATATTCATCGTCAAATGATTGAGTAGATCTCCCATCTTGTAATGCTTGTGATGTCAGAGTTCTTCTCTGGTTATGTAATCGATTTGAGACTTTCAGATTAATAGAAGTCAACCTCTTTTCATTTCTTTGTAAAAACTGTGCTATAACACTCGGGCATGGAGGATCCAGTCAAGGGTTTTTATTCTATTGTAATGTAGGTTTGATTGTGGCAGTATCATTACGAGTTTTAATAGTCTTCCTTGTGATCTTTTTCCCTCTTACAATGAATGGCTCGAGAATGGAGGATCCAGTCGAGTTGTTGCAACTGCATGGTGATGTAGGTTTGATCAATGTGTTGTTGTGAATGTATTGTTTGGACATATTTCAGTGTTTGAAACATGATCTTAAGAGTGATCTTGAGTCTGATTTTTTCTTCTCCAAGCTGCTTGAAGGCCGGATGCCCATAATAGCCTTGTCCACCTTTCTTACTAAGTCTTCCCTCTGCTCACATTTAAAATCAATTCACTAACTGAAGTTAGTTGTGGCCCTCACTTCCCTATACATTTCTTTTCTAGTTCTGTGTTGAACATCATTCAGATTCTGAGTTTTGTCCATTGACCTCCATCCATATAAAACCAACATCCACCTAAAACGATGGGTACTGGGGTTACCTTCAATGCAATCTAGAGGTGACTTCTAGTGCTAAAATCTGGCATCATTGCCAGGGATGAAAGTGAAGATATCTTCCCTAGGAGAAGGACAACGAGATTCTAATTCTGAAGGTGCATTAGACATCAGAACCATTGAAGATTGCGCTTGTACCTAGTGACTCAACTGATGCGACTCCACTGTCTAAACCCCACTATTTCAGTGTGGCTGCTTTCGACTACACCTGGTATCCCTTAGGAGAACACAACGATAAGATATGGTCTTTGATGGTGAACAAAGGCCAGACGCCTTCCTACTTCATATAATTCACCTGGAGACTCCATGGTTAAAGGATCAACTGGCGACTCCACTGATTCGAAATGAAAAAAATCCTGGCTTGTAGGTTTTCTCCTTTTAATTTTTCTATTGTTCCTAGTTTTCCTAATGTTGTCCCTACTATGGATGAATGGGGTGATTATTTTCCCATATTTAGAGAACGTAAAGAGGACAACCCTGCTCGACATCTCCATGAGTTTTATGAACACATGCATGAGTGGGAGATACATCATGAGGATGTTTTAATGAATATGTTCATGTTCTCATTGGATGGGGATGCCCGTGAGTGGTATTTATCCTTTCCCCTACTAGAATCTCTTCCTTGGAACAGTTTCATGTAGCCTTTAAAATGCATTGTCAAAGGTATTATTCCTCTGATTTAATCTATCATAATTGTTGTGAGGAATGTGAAGGCCATGATCAGGATATGGCTATATATAATGATGGCTTTGAGGATGAGGACCATGAGGAAGATGAATATGATTTGGGCGAAGTAATGGAACTGGTAAAATATCTCTCTGCCAAACTAGAAAGGTTGGAATTTGAAGAAAACACAGAGGAATTTCTAGTCCTTAAGGAAGATCTTATTGGAAGCTATATTGAGGATGATAATGAAGATTTCATAAATGTAGAGGCCCTACATTATGCTCCTAATGTGCCTATTGTCCCTATCTTTGATGATTATTTGGATGAAGAGCAACAGAGCCCCACATCACAGTTTGTTGACCAGAGGAGCAGTCGACCTGTATATGATAGCTATGAATCAGATTCTGAGCTGGATATGCAGGATATACAAGGGAATATAACAAAGCCTTATCCTCTATTCATTAAGGAAAATAAATGTGAGGAAATCAGCCATCCTGAGCAACATGATGAAGAGAATAGCTTTCCCATGGGTCTTGTTTATGATGATTATGAATCTGACCCTTGGGAGAGCCAAGAAGAAGAACCAGAAGAACCAGAGGAGCAGCATAATAGGCATTTTATCTCCTGGCCATAGCCTTTTAGTGAGCAACCATTTCCCGAGAGAAGTTAGCCTACATCATCCTCTCACCCACCTGTGCTTTCCAGAGACATCCATCAACGTGTGAGCAATTGTGTAGCAAAGAAGGTTGCATGCTATAAATTTTCTAGAGTTTGTTGCTTGTCCTATGAGCATGTGAAGGAATAAATTGAGTTGTATATCCTTCATGTTTTGAATCCGCCCAGCTTTATCATGGCCTCATCATTAGGAGGAAAGCTGAAGAATGTAATCGTTCTGTTGTCATGGTTTCATTCTCAGTTATCAATCACTGACAGAATAAAAGGGATTCTAGTTAGGAAGTTACTTGAATGGATATGGTGGAAGTTTGCTTCCACCTAAAACTGTGTAAGAATCAATTAGTTTAGGACTATGCATAAATAATCTCCTTGGCGCATGTGTGTTTATTTTCGTTTTTACTTATCGGCCTGTATTTTTCAGTAGGATGTTTTGAGCTCGACTCCATAGTCCAATGCTTAAGGTGACTGAAACTACTTGTTATTGGTAGCTCACATGGAGCATGCCATCCCCTGTGGAGAAAAATGTTATCACATATAGTTGTCAAGGGAAGCAGGGTATCCAGGTCTGTGGCCTACGCAGGAAGCGTCCGAGCACAGCATGCAGAACAACTCATTTCGGGCTTAAAATACAAACAGGTGGGCTCAGTTGTGCGACGACATAAATCCATAAGGAAAATCAATCAACGACATGATTTATTTCAGAAGGTCAAAGGTTGTGTGAACTCTAGCGCCGAAGAAAAAATTAAATCTAGGCCATAGATCTCATGAGGAGAAATCAACGGTGGAAATTTAAAATGGGAGATGGGAGTTTAGAATGTTGTTAAAGTTTTTCATCAAAAGGTTTGAACTCCCGAAAACCTAAATTAGCAAGAGTCGTCCATCCAACAGGACATGTGGTAACAGATCAACATTTCACTGACTCATGGAGGGGAAAATTCAAAGGGCAGAGTCATGAGGACTCATGAAGTGAGAAATTGCAAGTTGATCTGAGTCGTTAATCTAGGAAAGTTGTGGACCGTCGATTTGGTGAAGTCGAAGAATCGGGAGTCGGAAGAAGGGAGGTAAGATAACCTCTGAGTTCATGGAACGCGAAGTCCTGAAATGCTCGAAAGTTGGGCCCATGGTCGCAACCCAAGGTCACACTGAAGAAGGGGCAGGGAACAGATTAAATGAGGCGTGAAATGAAAAAAAGATCTGGGTCATCCAATCCAGAGGGACGCGCGGCACCAGATCCCAGAAATTGTGATTTCATGAATCAAAGGTCTTTGCATGGAGTACAGCACAAGTTCGTGAAATGCGAAATCATGAAGCTTCCGGGAGCTAAGCGCAGAGTCACAACCTGTGGTCATATGGGAAATGGGTCCAGGAGGAAGGTTAGCTCCCATTTCCTAGCTAGAGACTCAAGTTTTCGAGGAGGTAATCATGGACGTCAAATTCAAAGAAAGCACGACCGTTGATCCAAGTAGGGTGATTTCGTCAAATTGGGAGTTGGGGTTTTTGTTGTCAAGTGATATGAGGACTCCCAAAATGAAAAATCCTAAAGAGGCCTTCAAATTTTAGTGTTGGGTCATGGGCCAAGGTTTCATGCCGATAAGGGTTCCAAATTCACAAGGTTTGTGCCAAAGGATGAAAGTGCCCGCTTTCGTTACAGAGTGAAACCGTCACAGTTTCAAGATTGTCGGGTGAGCTTAACAAGTCCGCCAACAATGCACAACAACCCTGGGAATTTAGCCTTGTTGCAATCCTGAGAAAGAGAAGTAATTGAAAGCAGTTAATGGAATGCATGTCAGCTGGTTGAAACCTCGAATCACTGAGTAATTAAAAGTATGAAGGACCCGGCCCTAGGGAATGAGTCATCAACCCGTGGTACCCATGTAGGTAGATTTTCTTGCAAATCCCATACTGATCTAAGCTCGCATCTGACAGAAGAATGCATGCATAGTGACCGAATATTTCTCAGATGCAAAGTTTTGAATGTAGTGATCAGATCACTCTCGTGATAGTCGAGGATTGTTATGAGTATAAATAAGTAGTTTTGATATTTTGATAGTCATCGTCAAATGGTTGAGAAGAGCTCCCATATTGTAATGCTTTTGATGCCAGAATTTTTCTCTGGTTATGTAATCGATTTGAGACTTTCAGATTAATAGAAGTCAACCTATTTTCATTTCTTTGTAAAAACTGAGCTAAAACACTCGGGCATGGAGGATCCAGTCGAGGGTTGTTATGTTGTTGTAATGTAGGTTCGATTGTGGTGGTATCATGACCAGTTTTAGTCGGCTTCCTTGTGATATTTTTCCCTCTTACACTGAATGGCTCGGGCATGGAGGATCCATTCGAGTTGTTGCAGCTGCATGATGATGTAGGTTTGATCATTGTGTTGTTGTGAGTGTGTTGTTTGGACATATTTTAGTGTATGAAACTTGAGCTTAAGAGTGATCTTGAGTCTGATTTTTTCTTCTCCAAGTTGCTTAAAGGCATGATGCCCATAGCAGACTTGTCCACCTTTTTTACTAAGTCTTCCCTCTTCTCACACTTAAACTCAATTCACTGACTAAATTTAGTTGTGGCCCTCACTTCCTTGTACATTTCCTATCCAGTTATGTGTTGAACATTATTCATATTCTAAGTTTTGTCCATTGACCTCCATCCATACAAAACCAACATCCACCTAAAGTGATGGGTACTAGGCTTACCTTTGACGCAATCTGGAGGTGACTTCTAGTGCTAAAAAGTCTCAGGTCCAAAAACTTTTTCAATTGCATTTTCAACTCTTGTAACTCAGGTGTTGACATCCGATAAGTCATTCTTTCTATCAGTTCAGTTCGAGGTTTCAAATCGATGGTAAACTCTAACTCTCTTTTGGGCGACAAGCCTGGTAAATATTATGGGAACACATAAACAAACTCTCGTACTAGCGAAAGGTTTTCTAATGCTTATACCTCGCCTTTTTTGTTTAGAGATAAGATTGCATAAAGATTGCATTGTTTGTGCATTCTCTTTTGTAGCTGTAGGGGAGAAATGAACCTTAAGGAAACTCCTTGGTTTCTTCCTACAATCACTCATATCTATCCCTCATCATCAATCAAACTCAAATGTTTCATCTTACAATTAAGTATCACATCATGCGATTCCAACCAGTCCATACCGATCACGACATCATAAGATCCTCATACCGTGACGTACAGGTTGTTCTTCATTAAAAAATCTCCCAAGTTAATGCGATAGTATTGAAACCCTTCCTCCAACCTTCTGTTTGGCACCTGAAGCCATTTCTAGGTACCTAAAATCGTCCTACTTGACTACCCTTACCTTAATTCTTTTCAGAGATGCACTAGAAATAAAGCTCTTTGTAGCATTGGGATCTATCAAAATACTAAAATTTTGGTTGGCGATGGTACATGACGTCTCGAGCACAGTGAACTACTGCTCAACTTGGCGGTTATTCACTATTGCATGAATCCAGTGAGCCTTACCCAATTTCCAACTGTAGTGTGTCTGACTGACTCGAATTCTCTAGTCCTCTCAATCGAACAATCTCGCTAGTAATGTGGATCTCCCTATGTCCAACATTCGGTCTTTGGTCCAGTTCTCCTGGTTCCCGAAGTAGAAGTTGTTGTCCTACGAGCCTGAGCTCTTGTTCTATTCTGTTGAACATGTCTAAGTTGTTGTTATTGCAAGTGATGCTGATGCAATGTAGATGTCATTTATCCAGTCGATCTTGCAGGATTCCTACCCTTACCTGCACTGGTAAACTCTTCCTTAGCTATGAGGGTCTTCTAGACTGCATCGTGCAACATCTGAGGAATTAGGATCCTCACCTTTGCACAAATGTTGTAGTTAAGGCCAAACACAAACTTGTTGACCTTTATCTTCTCCATGTTCATATGTGGGGTATACCGAGCTAGCTCCATAAATCGGGTCTCATACTATGACACCATACGACCACCCTATCGTAAGGCATTGAACTCATTGAGTTGGTGCTCAATGCATTCCTTTGAAAAATACCTCTCCCAGAACCGCTCCTCGAACATTTCCCATGATAGATCTTCGACGACCATGTTTAGCTGAGGTAGGAGCATCTTCCACAATAAAAGAGCGCTCCCCTTTAGCTGAAAGACCACCATGCAGACTTTCATGTTGGAGGTGTAGTCATGAATTTCAAAGCACATCACCATGTTTTCCATCCATGCCTCGATGATAGAGTTGTCTGTGGCACCCATGAACTCAAGAAACTTCACCTTCTCGAGTTCTCCGAGAATGCTACCACCGCCAACTGCAGCACGTTGTGAACCCTCATTAGGTACAGGCTCTTTAGTCTCGTCTCTATCTAGTCGGTTGATGAAGGCCTCCGATGTCCTTTGAAAGGAACTCATAAAACCAACCATATCTCCCAAAAAAATATTCTCCTGCCCAATGACTTATTCTTCTCCTTGGGGTTAGACCCCTATAGCATGGATGCTATTGGAGGAAATGCACCTTTTCCCCTAACAACACGTCTTCTAACTCCACGATGTCCTCTAATCACGATTACCGTATGGACACATTTCAATTTCATTAGAGATAAGTTATTAATCAAGTGTTTAATATAGTGGAAGGTGTAATGATCCCAAGTTGCGGGCTTGAACCCACTCTGATACCATATGTATCATCCCCTCTGTTACGACAACGAATAATGATGTATAAAAGGTAAATATCTTTATTTTCATTAGGATATTAAATTCATTACAACATAATAAACAACATCACAATTGATACATCATCATAACTAAAACAACACATAAGCAGTGTATTAACATAATTAACAACGACATATAATCAACACATAAACAACGAATCAATCAACCATCATCATAATTAATAATGACACAATCAACCCATCATGATCGACTGAACCAAATACAATAAATAATCAACCATGTCACTGAGCATTAAAAGAATTACTAACCCAACCTACCCTACAATGTTAGGACCTCTAAGAAATATAAGCAATGCTCAAGTCCATGATTCATCCGATTGATTTTGACCATTTAAGGTCTCACGACCGGCGACTATTCTAAGGAACAAGGAGGTGTCTAAGTCTAATTAATCCGATCAAGTCGACAAAAATTATATCAATCAATTAGTCCTAAACATCAATTATTCAAGGTGCAAGAGTATTATGATCACTTAATTAAACATACATCAACATTTTTAAATGAGTGCAATTAATCTAGTCACTTAGGAAACCCTACATCAATATTACTCAATGCTCATGAATACTCTATTGACTTAATCATTTAGAGATCATCATTATTCCATAAATCATAGCAATATAATTACTTAATCATCAACATAATCCATGGTGCAAGGGAAATCAATCGCTCAATCATTTATTCATTAACATTTTTAGTGGCACGAGAGTAAATTGATTACTAATACAATCCTTAATCAACCTTGTATAAATACGCAAGAGTAAACTAATTTCTAGACAAACATAGGTCAACATAATTAAAGGCATAAGAGTAATCATTACTTTTATTCATTGCAAAAGAAATCTAATCACATTAAGTCCAAGGCACAGGGGAAATCAATATTTTTATTCCATGGCGCAAAAGAAATCTTATCAAGTACCCAATCATGCATCACATTATTAATGGTCAAACCCTATGAACTTGGTAAATTTATTCTTTAAACAAACAAAGTGTAATATACTACGATTGGGAAGTCACTAAACAATTTATCATGTACTACACAAGAACAAGTTGATAACCATATATACAATAGTTCAACACAACGAGTGAATCATCAAGTAACAAGAATAATTCTTGTGCACCCTAAAGCTAATATATTAAGAAGTTCTAAACTTGTGCTCTTGATCTGAAATTTAACTTGGTATAAAATTCAAGATCTTTTAACCATTATTTACATGTGAATTTTTAATTGTTAACCATCTTTGTAATGCAAAATTAAAGAACATCCATCAAGCACATGAGCACATAAACATGTAATCAAACCATCTATACACAAGAATTAGTAACGGAGTTCACCAGAATTCCTGGCTACATCTTCGGGTCGACTCCAACAATGAGACCACTCTTTAATTAATCTCAAATGCTTAAAAAATTAGAAAGAAAGGCTTACATAAGAGCTCCCAAAAACCAACTTTCAGATCTGCAATTTTGAGCAGAAACATACATCACAAGTGGCTGGAAAATGTCATTCTGCAACTTTTGATTGTAAACTTGAGTATGCTTGGCTCGCTCAAATGGGCTCTGGAGGCACTTTTCTGTTCCACTACTTTGATGATGAAACATATAGCATATTCAGAATCCTCTCGAAATTCTACAACTTTTGAGTATAAAGTCGACCTATTTCTGAGCAGGTCGCCTAGAACACCTCCTGGCACAAATTCCAATGCAGCCTCTACTTGTCAGATCTATACAGTGTCAAAAAGCATGTAAGTCCTCTTCTGGAGGCACTTTTCTATTCAGCTATTCTGATGAAGAAACATAGAGCATATTCAGAATCCCCTCGAAATTCTGCAACTTTTGAGTATAAAGTCGACCTATTTCTGAGCAGGTCGCCTAGAACACCTCCTGGCATGAATTCCAATGCATCCTCTGCTTGTCAAATCCGTACAGTCTCAAAAAGCATGCCACTCCTCTTCTGTAGGCACTTTTCTACTCAGCTACACTGAAGAAGAAACAGAGAGCATATTCAGAATCCTCTTGAAATTCTGCAAGTTTTGAATATAATGTCGATCTATTTCTGAGAAGGTCCCCTGAGACACCTCCTGGCATGGATTCCAATGCAGCCTCTGCCAACTCCCCCCTACCTCATTTTGCGTACTCGGTTAAATAAGCAGATCCGCTAACCAGTTCACCAAACTTATCGAACCTCCTCCAGATTTGGCGGTAACTGCCAGATTTGGCAAAAATCCGTGAGATTTGACTGAATCCGCCAAACTGCTGGGCTTCTAGAAGGTGACACGTGTCATGTTGATGTCATAATCTGTAGTGCTGATGTCATCAGTACGGCCTATTGACTTTTTGACTTTTTATCACTGCTTTTTGAAAAATTTCAGAGTGACATATCTTCTTCATACGAGCTCCATTTGAGAAAGTAAATATATGGCCAAAATCGGGAGAACAAGCCGGACGCAATGGCTTTGGTTTCATCCAATTTTGAGAACTTTTAATTTTGAGCATTTTCTGAGCCTAGGGACCCTTTTGAGACTTTTGGGTCATTCCTAGATCCTCCTTTTCTACATTTGAGTATTTTCGAGCGGTTTTGAATCCACCTGGATCACACCTGCTCACTAAGAAGCTTTTGGGCCACAAAAAACATGAAATCATTCAGAAAATAAGTGAGGACATGTTTGTCTCACTTGTCCTGTATCACCTATCCATTCCTCATGGAACCTGTACATCTGACTCAGAAATACAACAATCAACACTGCACTGACATTGTTAAGTACATTAATCACATCTTCATTCAACATTGTCGGACCCAATCACACACTGCCGATGAGTAATAAGCTGAATATAAACATTGAACATGTGAAAGAGATTGTACTCGAACCATGCTGACTTTTAACCATAGAAACACTATCAATCAAAACAGGTGCATTGTAGTGAAATGACACTTCCTTTTCATGCTTAGGATTCTTTTCTTCCTTACATTGTATAGACATAAGTGTCAAATTCCGACTTGCATTAACAACCCTTTTTAATTGTTGTGTAGTGCCC
>SNQJ01S0050388.1:151784-166088 GCA_010110895.2 Picea sitchensis | reverse complement strand
TGGTTTATTCAAGAGAGAAAACTTGTACATAATGCCCCACGCTCAATATTTAACATCAGATTATGAAATTTGTACACAGGAAACTAAAAGGCGTACTATTTCCAATTAAATTGGTCTCACTTAATTTGGATTCTATATGAATAAGTTATGATTGTTTTACCTGGAACACTTGTTTATGACTAGCTTGAGGACTAGTCAAAAATCCTATCTTCCACAGAGTGTATCTCCAAAAATATAGGGAACAAAGCACTGCAATTTTTACCACATGTACCTATATATGTCTTCTCATTAGCCTCCTAATTTCACCATATGAATAGTTATAGAAACAAATTTATAGCGAAAATGGTAAGATGACCTGTAAATAACATACCTTAGTACATGTCACCAAGAGACTTCATCCTCCCTTGAAATTCGGCCTTCTTTACTTCAGATTTCCTCTGAAATTCCACTTAGATATCCTTGTTCATTAACAAACTTGTTTATGTAAAATGAATGTATAATGATATGTATTTATACCCTTTATTTCACTTCCTTGTAACATTAGGGCCGACATGTAGTTTCTGCTTCAATTTACATTGTCATCTTGAAAAATTCATTTCTTCTCAATCATGAGGATGTGAAACATACCACCGGAAGTGGCATGAATTATACTATCCATTCATGGGTGTTGTATATGCATGTGTAATTTCCTTCATGTCTATCTTCTTCGATCAACTGTGGGGTTCAAAAACCAATGGCTAAGGTTGACATCAATGATAACAACCAATCTTCCAACATAAGTTTATAAATCACTTTTGTCTTATTTTAATATAACATAGAAGCATTTATCAATCATTTTTTAAATTCTTTTGATTGATTAGTTTAGTTTCTTATATTATTAGAATACAATCATGTAAAATTTAAATTTGAAGGGTAAATAATTTTGAATTTTATGAGATATGAAAAACTATGAAATATCTCAAAAAAAAATCCCTTTCAATATATTAATATTTTGGTAATAAAGAAATTGTAATTTTCAAGAAATAGGGAATATTTGATATCACCAATTGTTTCTCACAAATAACACAGTATTAACATTTTTTTAAATCAATAATTTAAGAAAATTAGACGTGCACTTAAGAGTAATGATTATATACTTTGTAAAGTGAGATGGGTATCAAAAGAATGAGGTTCCATGTGCTACCCAAACCGAGTTGATTTTTGTGAATAAATTTTATATTAATTAATAATAAATTGTAATATATTTTTTTTAACTTCCATTAAAAAAAATACAATCCTTAGGTCCTAAGTCACATGCATAAAAAAAAAAATGCAAATCCTAATCATGATAAAGTCATAGACTAGCCATAAAGGCCATCAACTCCATGTAGAAAAAAAATGCAAATCCTACTCATGATAAACTCGGAGACTAGCCATAAAAGCCATCAACTCCTTTGCCAGAAAGAAACCTAACCCAGACTTTCATCACCCAACTACAATCTTTAGACTTAATTCAAATATGTTATATAGAGAATTGGGAAAAAATAATCATCCTATGTAAACATGAGGAGAGATTAATTTTCCATAAAAAAAAATCTTCGAAAATCCACTTAGCAATAGAGCATATTTATATAAAGAGTCTATGAATGTATCAAGTTCACTAATAACATGCATAAAATTGATTTGATAAAAAATAGTTGCCAAAAAGAAACCTAACCAAGACTTTCATCAACCGACTACAATCTTTAGACTTAATTCAAATATGTTATATAGAGAATTGGAAAAATAGTCACCCTATGGAAACATGCGGATTATAGTTCAATGAATACATGGTCCCTTTGGAGATTAATTTTCCATAAAAAAAAGATCTTCGAAAATCCACTTGGCAATAGAGCATATTTATATAGAGAGTCTATTAATGTGTCAAGTTCACTAATAACATGCATAAAATTGATTTGATGAGAAATAGTTGATATAGACTTCAATCGATGCCCAAGTTGCACAAGAGCAAAATTTTTGAGTTAAGTTCCATCCTTCATCCAATCAATAAAACATTTAAAATCACTAAATACATGTACGTCATAAACATTATGGTTTGTTGCACACTTGAGAAATGCACAAATGGAATTTACCTCACCTTGACTGTTCATATCCACACCTAGAAAATCCTTTCACATAATAAAATGAGATTAAAAAGATAAAGAATGAACCCCATGTCACAACATCTATCGAGGCATTAATAGAAACCGTCAAAATACCTCCAAGCTAGATTTTTGTTAATTTCCACAGCTCCATACACCCCAGGATTTTTTGGCTTCATGGAACTGTTATAATATGATATCGAGGCCATAACTTGTTGACAAACCTGAAAAGTGGTAAGAATTTTATCTTCAAAGATACAAGAATTCTTGGTCCTTAGATATCCCATGCTACAAAAATCACAAGGACTGTGAACCTTCGATACGGAATAGGTAAAATGCTCACAAAAATTGGACGTCGGAGAATTTTTGTCCCGTCAAAGAGTCGACCCCAACTAATTCCCAATTTCTAGACAAACATTGTGATTATATGCGCAATCCAAAAATAAGTCTGAATTTGATTCAACATAGAATTTACATCCATAAAATAAACTCGGCCTATTCTTTCCTCCAATATGCATTATGTTCCAAGTCACAACCCATTCTTTAAGAACTAGCTAGAATAAAATAATACCTTTTTGCAGACCCCTCATCTTCCACAATTTCTTGTACCACAAGTGAGTGGTATTTACATTCTGAGTCAAAAGATCTTGGTAACCAAGTTTTGTCGTGTATATCCTCCCATGTTATAAACCAAATCCTTAAGATAGAAGAGAAGAATAAACTATAAGTAAACATCATATACACTATTATTAAACCAAATTCTTAAGATAGAACAATAAACCATAAGTACACACCATATATCCCAATATGAGCAAAGTACACACCATATATCCCAATATGAGCATTGAGCACAACAAAATATAGATCAGATATATAAGCTACCCAATAACTCGTTAAATAATAGGAGAATCTCCCATAAATATCCAAATATATTCAATCGTATGATTCAAATGCTCAAAATGTCATGATAAACCAAAAGTACACATGATGTACACCAATGTGAGAATGGAGAACAACTCCAAGAGAGATATCAGATATTAGTTACAAAATAATTCCTTAAATAATAGGAGAACCTCCTCCAAATATACAAATACATTTATACTTCACAATTCACATGTTTACAATAATGAATGCATGATCTCTATATATATCTATTCAAACAATGCACATAAATCCCATTTATTATTAGGCTGACCCTATTACATATACATGTACATTTAACCCCATATATTCCCCCCCTTAGGATCATATCATATACATTTAACCCCATATAAACCCCCCTCAGTGTCATATCATAGTACTCTCCTTCAAAAGTATTTGTACTCAAGCTTTGCAGTTAAAGAATTTACATGTGACAAAACCAAGTAATATTATTTTATTGTGCTCCTTCTCTCTTCTTTCCATTGATGATGATCCATCCATCCAAAATCAATTATTTTTAGTCTTAATACATGAGCACTGGTTGTGGCATAATTTTATTTATTTTGATTCCATGTGTTGTTGTTGTAACTTCTCTAATTTGTAGTAGTTGTTGGTCACTGATATTAGATTATTGAAGATTGGATTTTTGATGCCCTCTTCCATGCATATTGATGAGTATTTCATCTTCTTCCCTGATAATGTCCATATCCATCTTATTGTCTTCCTTGAAATCTTTCCTAATAATGAGGGTGTCGATATGGTTTTTGTAATGACTCTATCCATCCATTTTTTTTTTTAATTTATATTCAAAAATATAGTCATATAATTATGTTGAAGAATTTTCTCAGATAAATCTGATAGGATATTCCTTTCATGTGGTTATTTAAAGTTCCTAACTAATTATTCATGGTGTTACCATGACAATTTACCTATCGATTAGAACTTGCACCAGTCGTCAACATTAAATGAGTATTCTCTCTTCACGGGTATAAAAATGTTATTATTCTTTTTAACATAGCATCTATAACTTACTCTATTACATTTAGGGATTTGATCACCATTCATTCAAATTACCAACACTGGATAAATTTAACATGTATATGTCCATGTGGTGTTACAATCTTTCTAATCTAGCCCACCTATTCATTAAAAGATTGTCGTCTTGAAGGGACGAACTATAAAGACATAAAATGGAGAAAATCTCATGTTGTTTCTACACTTTCATTCGTCATTATTTAGCTTTGTACTAAATTAAGGTTCACTCTATAATACACCACTGGTACTTTACACCAACTCACATATTTCCTTTTATTATTGTTACATATTTCCTTATATTATTGTTGGTGGTGGCTATAACCTCCTATTCTTTATATTAAAATGGGTTTTATGCTCAATTATTTTCTTTACCTTAACTATGTCATGGATGTTGGTGATTGAATTCATATACTCTCGTTGTAATTCATAGTACCATATAATATATTCATGCCATATAGAATTAAAACCTCCTTTCTTTTCTACTCTCGTCTCACCCATGGTTCTTGGCCTTAGGGTTACCGGGTGGTGTTTGTGCATACAACTTAGATCATATAGAGCAAATACATGGTATCATGGCATGCACACCCATAAACATGGTAGCGTTTACTCTTGTTTGATATTAATGAAAATATAGAAGAATCCCAAGAGACGGTCATGCATTGGTGCCATTAATATTGTTAGCTGTTTTTAATGAGAGTAATTATAATGTTTAATTATGATATGCTAATTTGGGTCTATCATTATCATTCTTCACCTGTTCTCTACATCGAGTTGTTTAGAATATGCATAGATCCATTGGATCCATTCTTTTTGAAGTGTAGGGATTACTCGTTTACATTTACAATGGAAGAGAGGTTTATATTTGCAAGAAAACTGAAGCCAAGATAGAATTGATTCCCACTTTCAGGAGGTATAATAATATGATTCAATGATTCTATGGATAGTTGCATAGTACTTATACTATTTCCAATAATTATTAATTCGTCCCGTCTTCATTTTTTTTTAGAGCGATTAACAAATATTTGGTTGAACGAATTTCCAGAACTAAGCCATATGCTTGTCTTACTTACTTTCATTCAGGGTAAGTTGAAGCCTTTTGGACCGTGGCCCATATCGTTGGATAAATAGAAGACCAAGTACCCTGGTTGTGCTCCACGCTCTAGTTATTCTTCTTGCGTTTATAATGGTGTGTCTTTCCCAATAAAACAATGCTAAGGGCATCTTGTTCATGGTAGGTTAAATAAGCTGTTTTCATTGATCTCTTATATTGACTAGGATATATCCTTCCTTTCGATAATGGCACGATTTCAATACTGGGTACTCGTATAATATCACCTAATTTTAACATTTGTCTTTTATTATTAAAAAAAGGTTGAAATGATGGTACTATAACTAAATACATTCTATGTATAACGCTTACGGTCACACCATGATCATTATACTTTTAAATAGTATGCTCTCGTTAATGTTTGATGTATATATGGTTATATATATACTCATTTGTTTGTATCTATAGTTTGTTTCTTCTTTTTGGTAGCATCCACTTCCATGGTTACTTGTTAAAGAGATTTTATGAAGATTCTTTGTTTTGATAAGTCTTGAATACTATGGTAAAATGAATTCTTACCTTTTATTTAAATCTTTTACAGACTATATCAAAATATATTTCTGGTAGGAGCTCTACATTGGTCATTTGTTTGTCAATGGTTAAAGATTTATTTTCATTACCGGGGTTTATGAACACTCACTCGTATTATCTCAAGGCCAATGGGGTCAAGGGTTTTCTATTTTAAACTTATAATACTCCTTGAAATAATACTTCATTATATTATTTTGAAACTCGAGTCTTTATTTTAATTATATATTGTTTGTCTCTACAACATAGTTGAAATAATATATGGTTAGACTTACAACATAGTTGAAATAATATATGGTTAGACTTCTCCAAAACATGGTAATAGTTCTACTTTAAATTGGAACTTTATTTTTTATTTTTATTAGGAAGAATGTACTCCATCTATTGTACAAACATATACTTTCTTTGGTGCTCTCGTTCCAAGATACTTCTAATAGCAAACTAATATATCGTAATGCATACTTTTATATAAAACTTCAACCTCTATGTTACATGCAACCATTAATCTTTTTGTTTCAACACAGAACGTCTTTCTCCTTCCAATAAATAATATTATTTGCAAATAAAGAGAAATAGATGGGTTTTCTTCTCTTTATGTAAATGATAATTTCTTGCTACTCTAGTATATGATTAAACAACTAAAAGTGTATATTATGCAGGGATGATATTTATTTTCTTGCTTCAAATAACTATTAGATTTATTTTTGGTTATAAGAAACAATATAACTCTTGCAATTATTCTCTACTATACATCATGTCATTTAGTGGTGAATCAATTATATAAATAAAGAAAGAGAATATATATGATCCTACTTAAATAGCTTCAGAAACAAACTAAGTAGAGAACAAGTTCCTCTCAATCATAAACATGAAAAACCAAAGTTACATGTTTTTGTCACCCCCTATCCTAAGTCATTATTCACATATTATTCCATAGGGAGATATAATATGTTCTATGACCAAAGTGATATAATATGTGAATTGTGTTTCTATGTGTTAATAATAAAATGTGATGCCAATTTCTAAGGGAGCATGGACAAAATGGGGGAAGAATTGATCCATAATAGAGGGTAGGGTCTAATATAATGCCCAAGAGGGAGTCCAAGGGGGAGCTATGCATGTATATTAATTCAACCCATTTTCCTAAATTTTCTATTTGTATATAAGCCTTCCAATTTCTCATTGAGTGTTCCCAAAGCAAATCATTGAATACATGTAAGAGGGTGGTTTTTAGTAGTCACATTCCATACTTATTAGGCACATGGGGGTTGAGTACACTCATCTTGGGGAAGTTTGTGACTAAAGAAAGCTAAGCGAAAGGGAGGAAATGTATATGGGATAGGACAACAATTTTAGATAGTCATGTTTTGTGCATGAGGAGAAATGAGAGAGAAAGAAAGAGAGATTGGAGCTGATGCAACCATGGATGGTGAATTCTAGAGCATGTTGGAGTGTATCTGGAGTGTTTTGGAGTTGAATATTGAAGATCCAGGTTTCGATACATGAAGAGTGAAATCGTAAGCGAGTTGCACTAAAAGAACAAGTGTTTGTTGTTGTTTGGTGGTAGTTTTCTTAGCAGCAAGTTTCCTTGAGTTCTTAGTTGAGATATTCCTAGCTACATATGCCAGAGAGACCCTGATAAATTAATGGGATGCCCAAGGGAATGATATCATTGAAGGGGTACATTCCTTGGGTTGGGAAGGTCAAGAGGAAGAGATCTAGTGGAAAATTGGCATAGTTGTAGGAGAATACTAGTGGGTTGTGGGAATTCTGAGTTGTGAGTGGAAAGTGAGAGACCAATATCTTTTGTGGATTACTAGCCTCATCTCGGTGGTGACTATTTATCAAATATAAGTGTTTAATATTGTTGTTGTGTCATTTTAAATGTGTTATTGTTGTGTATGATCTCTGTGAATGTGAAAGATTATATGTTGTCATGTTGAACTATTAAACTATATTTCAAGTTTGTTTAGCATGTTATATATGCATGTAATTAATGGTGATATATAGTAGGTAAATTTGGTTTTAATTCATAATTGAAAGCTACATGGAATTTAAATTAGTAGTAGAGTTTCGTTTTATGAGTATTCTACACAGTAATATCCCTCGGTTGGGTTAGGGGATGTAACATTATGGTATTAGAGGCTCGGGGTCAAACAATGGGCTTGTATGGGCCAAGAGTCGAAGGAAATTGGTGTGATCCATAGCTGCATATTTATGTCTGTGTGAGTTTGGGGGGAAAATGGATAAAATTGGAGTAAAATTTCCCAAATTCATGAGTAAATTCAAGTTTAAAGGAGTCTAATCAGTTTAAGAGAATTTTAATGAAGTAAATATGCAAGCTGCAGAGTCGAATTCGAATTGGAAAAGTAGAAAATCTTGTTTTAATGGTCTCTTGTTGTGTTAGAAATAAGTTCAGAAATTGACAATTGAGTTCATGTTTGATCTCGAGATCGATGACCAAGATTCACTTTGATAAATTGAAACAAATTGTAATGTTTTGACCATTTTGAAGGATAAGAAAATTAACAATGAGGATTCACTTTAGGGTTTTTTGAAATGGATCATGTCAATGGTCTTGGTTCATTGGTATAGTTGGGGAAAGTTCAGTGAATCAATGGTTCATATCATTTTGATTGGGAGATCGACAATCTAGATCAATCACAGAAATGTCGAAAAGTTTCTAGGTGTTGAAGTTCATAAAGAGAAATCATCATTGGTCAATGATTGGGTCGATCAAAATCATGAATAGTTTGAATCAGGTAGAATACATCTATGATCGTCAATGAGCGATGGTCGAGCATCGAACAAATCAAATGAAGTATTCTCAATAGCCAACATAAATCATCGATGTAAAGGGGTCGACCGATTCAGCAAAGTATTTTGAATCAAGAAAGAAAAATCATTGATGGTTGATGGGCTTGTGGTCGAGTGTCGACCGAATTCTTCAATGTGTTCGAGTCATCCAAGAGAATGGACGAATGGCCGATGGAGGAAATATGTTGGTGATGTGTCATGTCACATCAATATCCATGTGTCATGTAATGTTAGCACCCATGTGTCATTCCACATAAGAAAATTCGATGCCTCAAGATGACGTGTCATGCCAAATCAACATCCACATTTCATGCAATGTCATCTTTTTTCACATCATCCAAGAAGAGGCAGGTGGATGATGGTTGGGTCGTCCGAATTGAGGGAGTTGTTTTTAAATTCAACACTGATGAGATCAACGACCRATGGAYTGATGATTTGGCATAAGAAGAATTAGTGAGGAGTTCCATTCACCAATGGAATTTTTTTATGGTTGAYRGTTGGGTCAGCTGGTTTTGAGGGTGTGAAAATCAATTTTTAGGGAGTTCATTCGGTGGCCCACGGTCGGGTTGACAGTTGGGAAAGTGTCACACACACCCAAAGGAAAGTGTTTATTGTTGATCGTCGATGGAGCATGGATCAAAGTCTCATATTTAATCTAATTTGAGACCAATGACTCATATTTAGAGGGGCTATTACAATAGTAAAACAATCAATTTATGAATTTTTTGTCGTTTTTGAAGGTCATGTACTTGGGGGGCATTTTTTAGGATCTAAATGACGTTTTTACCAATCAAAACTCATAAGTATAAATCATACCAAGGGACAATATATCTCTACAACTCAATTAAATGAACTCAGAGAGAGCTATCAGATGAGGTAAATTCTTCACAAAACATAACTTGTATGATAAAGTTACATCCAAAACAACAAGGGTAAAATTTTGGCACAAGTTTACTTCGATGGAGAATAACACCATGCTCAAAAGTCTATTTGGGGAAAAGGAGTACTCTATGGAAATATTATGATCCATAGAAGACAACCATGTATTGATGTTTTGGATATGGGTACCTGAAAATGTGTAGGAAGAAAAATAAGACACATGTAGCATGCACAGATAAATTGGGTGAAACACTCTAAACTTCTCTAGACTAAAACTTTCATCTCGGAGCTCGGATTTGAGAAAACAAATAGTCATTGGAAAGGTATTGAGGACTAGAATAAGATTTTTCACCCATAATTTATATTTGGGAAATAAATATTCCTTCAATTAATAAAGATATGTATGTAGCAGTAAAAGAGTGAAAATTGCAACATATAAATGTTGTAGCATTTCGCTCAGAACTCAGAATAGTCATAGGTGAATAATGAGACTAGGAACTCTTTAAAAGAAATCCTTGTTATGCTATCCAGCAACCTCAAATTGCATTGGAAAGTTGTTTCAAAGAGGAATGCATATAAGAAGTCAAATTTTTAATTTATGTAATGTCACGTTCATAAATTGGTGAAAAAATAACTTGTGTTCTAATGGATGAAATTTTTTATGCTATCAATGTTCTAACAATAATGATTACATGGAAATTTCTTGTAGAACTAGAGGTACAAGAAAGTAGATTTGGTTCTTATATTAGGAATGGAGTTATGGAAGATGATCATAGATAGTAAATCCATGAGTAACATATCATAGGTCTTAATTTTAATATGGGTAATGATGAGACCAATATCAATGGGAGAAGTGATAGGAAGGATCCTTTCACTATGAGAATCATGCATAGAGAAGTGTAGAGATATAGAACTAATAATGAAAGAATTATGAAGGCTCAAGAAGAGACAATTTAGAGCTTAAATATGTTTCATAATCAAGTCAAAAAATATTCGGGAACCAGGAATGCGGCTAGTGCTAGACAAGTGACAACATATAGATCCCATTTAAAAAAGGATGATCATGGAAATGATAGGTAGTCAAGAATCATGAGAATGCACCATCATTCTCCAAGACAAACCACTAGAAACACTCATCCAAGTTCAGGGTCAGGGAGCATCCAAAGTGTGTCCCCTGTTAGTACATAAATAATAAGGCATGAGGAAGACATCTTGCAAGGTGAGTTCAGGAATATCAATCCAGGAAATTTCAATTATGAGCATAGGAAAGGAGAAGAGGTTGAGGCTTGGATGTTGGAAATGAAGAAATATTTCTAGCTACATGATTAATCCTCTTCGGTAGAAGCTAGAATTGCCACCTACCAATTACAAGGAAAGGAATGCATGTGATTGGATCAAGTTAAAAAGGACAAGAACGTTGATGACAAGAGGACCTCATGGAGGTGGTTCAAAATATATTTCCAAGAGAAATATTTTTCCGAGCATTACTATGAAAGGAATATTAAATATTTCTTTGATCGCAAGTTGGGAAGCATGACAATGGAAGAATATGAAAATAGGTTCTTTGAATTGTTGAAGTATGTTGAGTTCCTCAAGGATGAGAACGTAAAAATACAAAGGTTTCTAAGTCGGTTACCCTCCTTCTATAGTGACAATATTCAATATGATAGCCCCAAAACTATGGAGGAATCCATAAGGAGAGAAAGGTGTTGGAAATTTGGTTGTCATTGATGTCAACCTTATATGTCAACCCTAGAAGAATTCCAAGAAATGGGTGTATTTGGAGAAGTCTCTAAAGTCGTCCCCTTATAGTGTATATTTAATCATGGTCCTCATGGGAATATTCTTTGAATAATTCTACAAGAAGGGATGAAGCCCGAAGTTGTTTAAAGAATATAACCATGAAGGAAATTACAAATTCATATAAAACCCTTATAGGCTTATATTCCTCATCACATCATTTCCAACGATAGGTGGTACACCATGTGGTTCCTCACGATTAAGGAGATATGCCCTCTTGAAGTTGAAGCCCCGAAGTATGGTTAAGAAGGCCTAAATAGTTGTAACAAGATGTGACAAGTTGACCCAAAATTAATTAAAAGAAGAAAAGTTGTTGAAAAAAATAAGTTACTACTCATCTCCATTGCAATGAATATTAAAATAAATATTAAGGATATTGTTAGGAAAGTGAGACCCAATGAAATAATCATTCAAAATTAAATTTTATTTTATTTGGCTCAAGTAGACCCTAAAATGATGTCAGATCAAGTATAAATAAGGCATGTAGGAGTTCATTTGTTATATAAAATAAAGTTATTTTTATATGAGGTAATCAAGGATATCTGATGCAAATTTCAAAGTGAATATGAAGTAAAGAAGGGACAAATTCCAAGGGAGGATAAAGTCTTGTGATGATGTGTTCTAAGGTATGTTATTTAAAGGTCATGTTAGCATTTGTGATATAACACTATGTCTAGAATACTTCAGATAGAGAAATGTGGATGATTTTGAGAAAACATACCAATGTACCTATGGGAACAATTTTAATTTTTGGGTCGATTTAGTTTTAAAAATACACTATGTGGAAGATAGGGTTTTGGACTAGTTTTGAAACTAGTCTCAAATAGGTGTTCTGAGAAAAAAATCATAAATTATTCATAGAGGATATGAATTCTATGAGATGAATTCTATTGGAAATACTAGAGTTCTTAGTATTTTTTTTCGAGTTTCAAAACCAGATATCAAATATTCACTGGGTGGTATGCTCTATAAGTTTGCTCTCCATAATAGGCTAGAATTCAGCAAGGTCTGCAATTTTCCCTATAACTCCTTTTCAGGGATGATTCAAGGAGTAAAACTTGGAGTAATTTCATAAAATATATTGAATAATATTCAGTACAAATTTCATATCTTTATTCATTACATGTATGGATTTCTTCTTCTTGAAAGTTAGGGTTTGTGACTAATCTAAAAACTAGTCCTGTGAGACTGAGATAACGTGTGATGAAGATAATACTATTTTTTTGTTGAAGATGAATAAGGTATGTGGTTATATGATGGTATGCACCATGTTTCTAACATGTTTAAAGGTATTGTTCTCTATGTGTTTTTGAAGTTTTTATCTTGGTAATTTGGCACATGCCTAAGGCATGTATTGACATATTGTTTGAGGAGTTTCATTGATTCTTGGCCCATGCTTTAGGTATATGGTTGGATGCATATCTTGGATGTTTTGGAACATGTTTGAGATACATATATTTGATGGTTTGGCACATGCTTAAGGTATTTGTTTGGAATATGGTTTGAGGAGCATCTTGGATATTGGGCACATGGTTTGATATGTAGTTTGGTATATGTTTACATGTTTGAGGAATATATTTCTATATGGTTGATGGATGCTACAACACATTTTTTTATTTTAATGGTTGATAAATGTTATGGAACATGTTTAAGGCATATCTTGGCACATATTTTATGGATATGACACATTCTTGTTACATGGATGATATGTAACACATATATTAGCATATGGTTTGATGCACATCTTGATGATCGTATTTGTATATGATATATATGAGTGGATCTAGTTATATTTGATGATGAATGTTTTGATGAGATATCATTACTAGTGAAAAATACAGTGACAATGATAGTAACAATGACAGTGACAGTGATTGTGACAAAGACAACATGGACAATGATATGTTGGGTGAAAATTTGATTATTAGTGACAATGTTTGTGAGAGGCAGAGTCTACACTTATATTTTAGGGTGGAAGGAAGGGGAAAGGAAACGAAGTTGTAGCCTCCTTCCGATTGGATCCAGAGAATACAAGGATTTGGATATTGCTTTAGGTTGGAGCCTGTAAATCAGGGGGTTGGAGCCTCATTCTAGCTGGAGTTGGAAAATTCATGGATTTGTAGATTCCTTGAGGCTAGACCATGCAAGTAGTGGTTTAGAGTCTCAAGGACCAGTTTAACCACTAGAAGGTAGATCATGGATAATAGGTACACAGATAATGGAATATCAATATTTGATGGTCAAGATGGTCTCAATTATGAGATGTGGAATATAAGGATTAAAACATTTTTACAGGCACAAGTATTTTATGTTTTGAAATCAATTGCTACACGATACATCGCTTCAAAGAAACCAAAGACTGCAACAAGGAAGGAATTGAAAATAAACAACACAATAGCAATGGATTTCATCCTGGAAGGATTAATAATTCGGTAAAACAAAAAGTGGGACAATGTTCATCACACAAAGAGCTTTGGGAGAAGTTACATAATATATAATATCAGGAAACTCCTTTTATCACATAGCCATAGCATGTTGGTCAAGATGAAGAGGATACTGAGATAAAACAAGAAGAAATATGGTCATCGTGACATACATATTTGGAAGAAGAAGATTGTGAAGAAGATGTAGTGGATTTTGAGGCTGAGATAAGAAAGGAAAGGAGGGAAAACAAGTCTCTCAAGGAAGAACGATTCAAGCTAAAGGAAGGTTTTGAACAAGTAAAACATGTTATCATCAATATAAAATATCACCTGGAAAAATCTAAAGTTATTAAATAAAATCTCAAGGATCAATTGAAAGAGAAACAATGTTTGGAAGAAAAAAATCACAAATAAAGGAAGAAGAGAAGAGAGAAGAAATGTTGACAAGACATCTCAAGGAAATATGTGAGGACTTAATAGACATGGAAACATAATTTAATCAACAAGAAAGAACACTTGAGGAACGAATCATCTCCTTGAAGACCAATATTGAATAATCAAAGAGAATAGAAGAAGTTATGAAGATTTAGAGGATGAAGAAGGAAAAATATTGTGACAATCTTGAACAAGAAGTTGTTACATTAGGAACTAAAGTTGACAAGCTCAACAAGAA
>SNQJ01S0050388.1:114437-128162 GCA_010110895.2 Picea sitchensis | reverse complement strand
AATGGTTTTGTTGATTCAGTGTATTTCAATGTTATTCATTGTGATTTTGCAAAGGATATTTGGGACAAATTTCAGAAAATTTATGAAGGAGATTCCAAAGTCAAGGTAGCCAAGCTTCAAAATTATAGAGTTCAATTTGAAAAGTTGAAAATGAAGGAAGATGAAGACATTGCAGCTTACATTTTATGAGTTGATGAACCAGTGAATGAAATTAAAGTATTGGGATAACAAGATGATGAATCTATGATTGTTCCAAAGGTATCGAGATCTCTTCGAATGAGATTTGATCCTAAGATTTATGCACTAGAATAAAGAGAAGATCTAGGTACGATAAGCATGGATGAGCTACATGGAATATTTACAACGTATGAAATGATAACAAAACATGAAAATCCATCCAAGAAATAAGTAGCTTTCAAAGAATCCAAGAAGACAAAGAAGAAGAAAAATCCCGAGTCAAAGCTAAATTGTAGTTGTAGCGATGATTCAAATGAGATTGAATAAATAGATAACTTAGTAAGGAATTTGAAGAGAGGAATCACCAAGTACAAAGGTATGATTCCCTAAAATGCTTTGATTGTGGTAAAATTGGTCATTTTTCAAATAAGTTTATTTATGCTAAGAAGTCATATAGTGATGAAGAAGAAGATCCCAAGATAGAAAAGAAATATCAAAAGGGAAATAGGAAAGGAGACCAAATGAAAGTATTTAGGAAATATATATACTCAAGAGAAGACAGTTCTTCATTTTATTAAGACGATAAAAGTGGCAATGAATCAGAGAGAGTACTCTTTATGGATACGAAAAATACGAAAATAACTCCTAAAAGTGACAAAGAAGGTGAAGTGGATCTTGAGGCAGAATTAATCAGTGTTGTAACTGAGTTGAAGAAAGAAAGGAAGAAAAAAAAATCATTTTAAGAATAAATCATCTTGAAAACCAAACTTGAAGAAGGAAAGATAACAAAAGAAGTAGTTCATATCCAAATTATAAAGAAATAAAACAAGTCTGAGAAGTTTGAAAAGGAAGTTGAGATATTGAGATTTGAAGTCAACAAGCTTAGAAAGAACTTGAAAAGTTCTCAAGTTTTATAAAAGATTCTCAGCATTCAAAGGCCATATTCTGGCAAATATGGACTAGGATACAAGAATATTCATTTTGAGGAAGGTTAATTCTCCCTGACAAAAGAAAAAGAACAAAAGAGTTATGCAAAAGTTCTCAAAGGAAGGAATCATTGTCAGCGAAATTCATAGAGGAATGAATACAAAAGACCTTCTACAGTCAGGATGCGAGGAAGCTTCAATCATTATGAAAGAAACAACCAAAAAGAATATTGTGATCAACCAAGGAAGGAATTTAGAAGGAATACACCACAAGGAAGATCATTCATTCTCAGGTATAAAAAGTTCTTTTTGGGTCATTGTTTTACATGTACTAAATTTGGACATAAAGTTGTAGATTGCAAATCATATGGAATTAACATTCAATAATAGATGGTTATGAAGATCTCTCCAATATTGGATGTTACATATGTCACAATTTTGGTCACATAGTCTCCCATGAAGGAAAACACTAATATCAGATACAAGAAGGTTTGGAAAAGAAATGAAAAAAAACAAGAGTTTAATGAAAACAAGGTCCCATAGATCGTACTCACAATATTTATAGTAGCACAAAATCATAATAAATTCATAGACCAAGAGAAAGGTGTCAGAATTCATGAAGAGGATGAACAGGAAGATGTCAGAATTTAGGAAGAAGATGAAAATAATGTCATAATTCATAAAGATGGTGGTGATGAATCTACAAATGAAAAATGAAGATTATTATGCATCCGAGCTGGTATTTTTCTCAGTCATACATCTTGGAGCCATCCATCCATCTGCGCATCAGATAACTATATTTCGAGCAATCTGATGTGTTTGCAGATTTTGGAAAGGAAGTTTCAGAGTGACAAAGATTCATGATTATATAGAGGATTCCACATATGTTCATGTTGTTGCATATGTATGAGGTGCATGTCCTGGTGATGTTGGTACATGTATGAGGTACACCTTAGTGATGTTATGCTACATTGATTAGTATCACATCTTGACTATATTGGGATCTTGGTATATTGGATATCTTGGCACTTCATTGATGATATCTTATGGCACATGGTGTATGGCATGATTGAGACATGCCATCAATGATATGGTATAGGGTTGATGCATAGTATGGTATAGGTTGATGTGCATCATGATTGTACATGGTATGGTACGAGTTGATGTACATGATTGATGTACATGGTTTATGTACATAATATGGTATTGTTTTTGGTATATTGTTGATGTACATGGTATGGTGATGGTTTTGGTATCTATGTGAGTGGATCTAGTTATAGTTTTTTGATGATTTTATATAAGTGACAGAGAAAGTGACGGTGATGGTGACAGGAATAGTGACAAGTTGGATAATTGGTTGATCGTTAGTGACAATTTGGTTGATTTTATAGTGACAAAGACAGGTTGGTTGATGTGAAAATAATAGTCACAAGTTGATTTGATAGTGACAGTGATAGTTTGGTTTATATATAAGTGACAAATATAGTGACAGTGACAATGAAAGGGACAATTACAAATTTGATGATTGGTTGATCATCAGTGACGGGTTGGTTGATGTGATAGTAACATAGATAGGTTTGTTTATGTGATAGTGGTAGTCACAAGTTTATGTGATAGTGGAAATGATAGGTTGGTTGATGTATCAGTGACAATGGAAGTTACAGGTTGATTAGTGGTAGTCACAATGATTCTACACTTATATTTCAGGGTGGCAGGACATGGAAATGAAAGGGGGTCCTAGCCTCCTTTAGTTTGGTGTCAAAGAACTTAGAGATTTGGTTATTCCTTCAGGCTGGTTTGTGTAAATCAGGGGGTCATAGCCTCCTTCCATTTGGTTCTAAATAAATCAGGGAGTTGATTCTTTCTTCATGTTGGTTCCTATAAATCAATGGGCCATAGCGTCCTTTCACTTGGTGCTGGAGAACTAAGGGAGTTGGTGCTTTCTTTAGGTTGGTGCCTGCATCTAGTTGGTGCTATAGAATTTGTAATTTGGTGCTTCCTATGAATGTATTACTGATATGTATATAAGAAAAAATTATGTTGTTTTCTTCCATTTGGGTTTTCATGTAAATTATGGTGTACTAGTATCTGGTGTGATGTTATTGAATGGTAATGATTTCCATTATATGCCCATGATATATTGAATGAAATAAAATGGAATACTACTGATAAAGTTGAATTTTATATATTGTGATTGAAAGTGGTAAAAGATGCTCATACTGATTCACCCCCCGCCCCATGTCAATATTCCAACAGTTGCGGGAAAGAAAGAATGAAGAGAAGCCGAATAATTGTAAAGACCTTATCAAAGGAAGGAATCATGGTGAGAAAGAGCCAAATAGGAATGAATACATATGAGACATATCCCAAAGAGGACCTTTTATTTCCAGGTATCAAGTAAGATTCAATCATTATGAAGGAAACATAAAAGAGAAGATCGTGATTAGTCGAGGCATGAATTCAGAAGAACTACATCACAAAGAAGATCATTTACTCCCAGGTATCAAATTTTATTTTATGGTCATTGTTTTACTTTTAATAACTTTGGATATAAATTTTTATATTGCATAGCTTATGGAAGAAATGTTCAAGCAATAAATGTTTATGTGGCTCCATACAATATTGAATGTTACAAATGTCACAACCTTGGAAACATAGCTCATGACTGTAGAAGCGTGATGAATACTTCCATGAAATACAACACTGATATTAGGTACAAGAAGGTTTTGAGAATAAATCAAGAACAAAAAGAGAAGGTGAATAAAGAACATGTGAATGAAGAGAAAGTTAACGAAGAACTCCTAGAAATCATGCTCTCGAAGTTTGTTGTAGTAAAAAATCATGCTGAATTTATAAGTAAAGAAGAAAATGTCAATGATGAATCTGTATCATATGGGCTTCATCCAACTGTCTAATCCATCTAGCTTGGAGACTCCCAAAAATGTAAATATTGAAGAGGGGGAGTCTAAGTAATAGCAGATTAGTAGGTAGTATGTGTAGTTGTGTAGCATATTTATGGACAATTGTTTTGACATATGGAGGGAGATGATTTCATGAGATATTTGGCAGGCCTAGAAGACAATACATGACATGAACCAAAGAGGATACATGAAAGTGGATGAAAATAATGAGCTTGGAAGGAATTGTAGAAATGAAGATGGATTCATTGTAAATCATATCACTAAGACGTAAAGCGTAGTGATAGGTGAAACCATCTAGGAAGGAAAGCGGGGAAAGGTACAACAAGAAGAGAGAAACCATAAGGAAGAGTTATATTATCAAGATAATATTTTTGGATGATTATGTCATTGATATCATTCAGTGAAGATGACAAACCTTTAATACTTGAAGTAAAGAAATTAACGAATCTTGATATGAATTATTTTTATATATGTTAGTGGTTTACAACATCGAGAAGAACTAATGGAAAAACAACATCAGAAGAGAGGAAAGAAAGAATATACAGGAAACCTGACAATGATTCACACAACATCTTACAAAAGAAGAAAAGTGGAGAGAAATCATTAGAGGAAGTTACCCTTAATGTAAAAAGAGAAGAGAAAGAAAAAACGAATGAAGACATAGGGAGCACATGAAGATAGAGGGAGATTGTTCAGAGATGGCATATTGTCATGGGGACTCACTCTTTTCTATTGATATCAAAATGGAAGAAAAAGATTAAGAGAGAAATATTAGATTCATGATGATAGGGGGAAGAACCCCAAAGAGAGTTATCGTTTTCCATTGATGTGAAAGGGGGAGAGAAACATGAGAAGAGAAATATCATGAGTAATGTCACGAGGGGAGTATGACTATTTCCATGAATTCCAAAAGGGGATATTGTTGGAAACTTGGTTTTCATTGTTGTCAACCCTAGATGACAACCCTAGAAGAAGTAAAAGAAATGGGTTTATTTGGATAAGTATCCAAAGTGGTCACCTTATGGCATAGATTTAAACAAGGCCCTCATAATAATACTCTTTGAATAATTCCACAAGAATCCCTAGAAAGATGACTAAGTGGTTAAGTTCTTGAGAAGCCCTAGTGGTGTGATCATGAAGCCCAAATTTGATTGAAGAAGAAAACCATGAAGGCCATTAAAAATGCATATAAAACCCCCATAGATGGATAGTCCTTGTCACTGTATTTCCGGCTGTATGTGGTATGCCACATGGTTCCTCACAGTTAAGCTGGTATTCCCTCTTGAAGTTGAAGCCCCAAAGTATGTTTAAGAAGCCCTAAAAAACTGTAACAAGAAGTGACAAGTTAGCTCCAAATTAATTTAAAGAAGAAACGTTGTTGCAAAAAATGAGTTACAAATCAACCCCATTGTAATGATTATTAAAATAAAAATTGATTATATTGTTAGTAAAGTCGGCCCAAATGGAATAATCATTAAAAAATAAATTGAATTTTATTTGGGTCAAGTCAACCCTAAAAAGAGGGTGTCATATCTTGTATAGATAAGTCACCTAGGAGTTCATTTATTAAATAAACTCAAGTGATTTTTGTATGAGGTAACCAAGGATATATAAAGATAATTTCAAAGGGAAGATGAAGTGAAGAAAGGTGAAATTCCAAGGGAGGATGAAGTCTTGTGATGATGTGTTCTAAAGTATGTTATTGAAATTCCATATTACCATTTTAGATATAAATGTTTTTTTAGAATTAATCAGATACATAAACTTGGAATTTGGTGAGAATACATATCACAGAAGCTATGGTAGAAATTTAAGCATCTCGGTTATTTTATTTTTTGAGATACACTATGTAGAAGATAGGGCTTTTGACTAGCACTGAAACTAGTCTCAAACATGTGTTATGAGAAAACCAGTAATAACTTCTTCGTAGAGGATCCAAATTATGTGAGATAAATTGAATTAGAAATCATACGGTTTGTAGTATGTTTTTTTATTATTTTATGAACTAGATCTTAAATATGTAGCATGTGGCATGATCTACAAGTTCGCTCTCCAAAGTAGGAAAAAATTCAGGAAGGTTTTCCATTTTTTCTATAAATTCTTTAAGGGGATGATTCAAGAAGTGAAAATTGGAGAAAGTTGAGAGATGATATTGAAAAATATTGGATACAAGTTTCAGATATTTATTCATTATAGGTATAGAGTTATGTTTGTTCAAATTTAGGGTTTGTGACTAATCCAAAAACTAGTCCCATGAGACTAATATAAATTTTGATGAAGATGTTATTCTTTTGTTTTTGAAGATGAACAAGGCATGAGGCTCTATGATGGTATGCATCAAGTTTCTCACATCTTGAAAGGTATGGTTCTCTATGTGTTTTTGAGGTTTGTATATGGTGATATGGCACATGCTTAAGACATGTATTGGAATATTGTTTGAAGAATTTCATTGATGTTTGGCCCATGCTTGAGGTATGTGGTTGGATGCATATCTTGGATGTTTTGTAATATATTGAGGTACATGGTTGATGGATGTTATGGCACATGCTTTTGGTATATGGTTGGTGATTTTAAGGAACATGTTTGAGGCATATCTTAGCACATAGTTTATGGATATGACACATGATGTTTACATGGATGATATGGAACACATGTCTTAGCATATGGTTTGATGCACTTATTGATTATGGTATTGGTATATGATATATATGAGTGGATATAGTTATAGTTGATGATGATATATCAACATGAATGACCGTGACAGTGAAAGTGATAGTGGTAGTGACACTAATAGAGACAAAGAAAATAATAATGACAATGACATGTCAGATTAAAGGTTGATTATCAATGATAGTGTGGGTGAGAGGTTGAGTCTATAGTTATATTTTAGGGTGAAAGGAAGGAAAAAGAAAAGGGGGTCATAGCCTCCTTCCATTTGGAGCTAGAAAATATAGGGAGTTGGAGCTTCCTTCAGGTTCGAGCATGTAAATCAGGGGGTTGGAGCCTCCTTCCAGTTGGAGCTGGATAATTTAGTGAGTTCTATATTCCTTCATGTTGGATCCTGTAAACAGGGGGTTGGAGCCTCCTTGCAATTGGTGATAGATAATTTGTAATTTGGTGCCTCCTATGAATGTAATCTTTTGATATATAAGAAAGTGTTATGTGGTTTTCTCCCATCTGGGTTTCCACACAAAAAATTGGTGTATTGTGTATTTGTGGATATGATGTGATGCATTGTTTATGGTTATATGTTTATGATATATTTAATGCAATCATAAGTGATAACTAATTGAAAATGTTGATCATTACATGTTTTGATTAAAAGTGGTAAAATGTTCTCAATGTTGATTCACTCCCCCCTCTCAGTATTGGTGAATATTCCAACACAAGGAATATTTTTTACCAAAGAAGAGGAAATCCAGTTTTCCAAAATTCATGGAATGACAAGATGAAAGGGAAAAATGATCAAAGGGAGAAATTTTTTAAGTGTCCCTTTTTCGGGAAAAAAACCCAAGCAAACAAACAAGGTAAATCCACTGAAACTGAGCACAATATTGTAGATTCATTTAGGAAAAGGAAAAGGAAAAGGAAGCAACNAGGGAAAAATGATCAAAGGGAGAAATTTTTTAAGTGTCCCTTTTTCGGGAAAAAAACCCAAGCAAACAAACAAGGTAAATCCACTGAAACTGAGCACAATATTGTAGATTCATTTAGGAAAAGGAAAAGGAAAAGGAAGCAACCTGTACAATGTTGGGGGTGTGAGGGAAATAATGTATATAGGGACAACCCTCACAAAGTACAAATAATGAGGTGATGCATCCCCCCTACTTCCCCATAGGGTTGCACGACCTCCAGGTCAAAGGATCTCTTATTCTTGAGTCGAATGACTCTCTGAAACCTCAATGATCTCATTTTATGACTACACACAGACCCTTTCATCTTGCTGGTGCAGGTTTAAATGACATCTGTGACATTCCCTTTTTCTTTCCTATGAAATTTCAGAGTGTTTGGCGTTAGCTCCTTTTCGGATAAGCCCTCTTGTGATATTACCTTGGGCGATGACCACGCGATTGAGGGAGAAATCATAAGTGGTTTGAAGTCAAACTACTTTTGGGCCCACAATGCTCCTCCAACCTCCACGTGTCCTCTTGATGAAACCATGGTTTGGATTCCGGCCCGCCCTCAATATTTTAAACTCTAGGAAAATCCTTTCTTCCCAATGCTACGGGATCATTGATCCTGCGATCTTGAAGATATTTTCTGAACTGATGGTTCAGATCCACATCTTCCAAATCCACATGCCATATCTATCCCTTCGAGATCAACAAATGTGGTCTCTTCGCAATTCCAGACTTCGGGGTTTTGAAATCTCAAACCAAGCTCTCTTTAATACTCCAATCCCCTAGAGCTGACGATCTGCAGACACCTGTCCCATGAAATCAACGGTGTTGATCACTTCAGAACTTATGACTCCAAAGTTCTCAAAATTCAACCTTTTACTTCCTTGTCTTTTATCTGAAGACTCTAATCCACTAACGCGTGTCCTCTTTGGATCAACGGTTGCAATCCCTTCACGTATTCGGACTTCGAACTTTTCAACTCTTAATTTTTCTCTCCCCACGAAGTATGCATATTTATACCACGTGTCCTCTTGATCTAATGATCGAGGATTACTTCGAAACTTTACGTGGAGTGCATGGATCTATCCCACATATCTCCTAGATCTGATGGATCTGAATCACTTCAGATCTTCGGGGTTCGGACGTCTTAGTTCTCAACTGAAACTTCACAACAAATTTACCTAGAGCTCGAAATCAGTTGACATGTGTGCACTTATATATCGACGACTCTCAGATCTTCGAATCTTCGGGCTTCAGGTGTTTCAACCCTTCGACCTTCGCCTTCCTATGGATATTCCAACCTGTCAACACATGTCCTCCTGGATCCAAAAGTCCAAATTCGCTCTGTCTCTCCGGATCTCCGCGCTTAGGAAATATCAAGTTTCAAACTTGCCTCCTCTCGGAATCACGGTATCTGATCGCTTAGATCCACTTGGGTTATTCAACGCTTGAATTTTACCCTGAACAATTTGATGGCTCAAATCATTTCCTGCGATTAGACAATTGAGATTCTACTTCAGGTTTCCATCTCTTCAGGCTTCAGAAATATCAGTTCTCAACCCTTGGTGAATTCTCTCTCCTGAGTGTGTGAAGCGCTAAGGCTCATGCACCTTACTCCAATCATATGGTTTTTGATCTATTGCACTGTGATCCAATGACCATTGTTGCTCCTCCTTCTAAGATTTTGATCTCTCCGACTTAGAAGATTCCTCGTTCTTCAAAGGTTTCAAAAATTTTCTCCTTCTATGAGTCTGAATCTTGGATCTCGTTAACACTTATGAAAAGTGTTGTCCCTTATGAGATTTGTCCTTCAAGGTATTTTTAATTTCCCATCCACACCTTGCGTTCTAGGGATTTCGATAACTGATATCGAAGAATTTATTGAAAATAAATTATTCTCTCCCACCCGACATTTATCTGTTTTGGGTTCTTCGATGCTTGGTCGTTCTTTCATTCTTTTCACATCTTTCACCTGGTCTAAGTCCCCTTTGTTCTCTCTGAACTTCTCTTAATCACTCAGTGACTCAATCGACACACTCTTTGCATTCAATATGCACACCTTGCATACAAGTGTTAGAAGAGAAACAATTGAAACTCATCCAGTTTCTTCATGAACTCATACAATCAATCTCTTGAACAATCATACATGAACGAAAATGAAAATAATCATGCACATAGAATATCACATTCATTCAATCACATGTTAAATGAACACAGTCCAAGGATCTAGGACATTTCTGTCTGTTATATTCATTCATGAAAAAAAATTACATAGTATTTCTTCTACTCTACTCTGTTCTATTGATCTCTCTGATCTCTCTGATCTCTCTCTTCTTCTCTTTATTCTATCTATCTTATTACAATGCAACAATGAAAACTATATAAGGACTAGCTCCATGAGCTCTCGTCCTCCTATCTGCAACCTATCCTATCAAACTATTAGAGGTTACCTACTCCATCCTATTAATATAACTAATAGTTATTGCCACATAAGAGTCAACACTCCATATTTGCAATCCCTTACAGTCCTTCACAACTTTACAAACAAGTTACAATTTTAAAATGTTGTTTACAAAATATCTGAACAGCCTGATTTAATTCAGAGTTAATTTCTAATTTGAATCTCTCTCATTCTGAGATGTTGTTCCTTTGCCTCCACGCTTGTGTTTTGACTTTGAAGGTGATGCTCCTGCATCATACTCCTCTGGTTAAAAATTTCATGGACTCATGTCCGTGAGCTCCTACGCTGCATTTCCATGCTTCAAAATATCAGGTTCTGTGACCCAACTTGCATCTTCCATTGGATTATCTTTCCACTTCACTAAGTACTCATGATATGTCTTTTTGTTGGTCTTCTTTCCATCTCTTTGTTTAATGATTTTCACCATCTAAGTTTTTTCTGTTGTGGGAAATTTTTATTCTCACTGAACTTCTTTTTGATCATCAGATTCTCCTGCCTCATCTCTCCAGTAAGGATATAGGTCTGCAACATTGAATATCGGTGGTATCCCAACATTGCCTGGAAACTCAATTTCATAAGCATTGGCTATGAATTTTCTGAGAATCCTACATGGTCCTATCTTCTTCATATTCAATTTTGTATACGTTCCTCTTCGAAATATTTATTTTCTCAAATGAGATAAAACTTCATCTCCAACCTCAAATTGAACTTCTCTCCTCTTTTGATCAAATCTTCTCTTGTAATTCTGGTTGTTGTTTTGTAGCTTTTCTCTGACTCTTTCATGGAGTTTCTGCATTTTTGTTCCAAAATCCTTTGCACTAGCACTTTTGAATTCATCTTGATTCATATCTCTCAAATATGTAATCCCTCTTGGCTGTATACCATACAAAATTTCAAATGGAATTTTTCCTGTGCTCCTGTTCAGTGAATTGTTGAATGAGAATTCATCTTGTGCCAGAATCTGATCCCATTGACAAACTTGCTCAGTGACTAAACTTCTTAACAAATTTCTGAGACTCGTGTTTACTAGTTCATTCTATCCATCTGCTGAGTGTGATATGTTGAACTAAAGGACAATTTCATCCCCAACCTTTTCCATAGAGTCCTCCAAAAGTGTCCTACAAATTTGGTGTCCCTTTCTGACACTATGCTCCTCGACAATCCATGTAGTCTCACTACTTATTTGAAAAACAAATTGGTGATGTGTGTAGCATCATTTGTTTTCTAGTATGGTATGAAATGTGCCATTTTTGAAAAAATTTCCACCATATCAAATATGGAATCGCTCCCTTTTTGAGTTCTAGGCAATCCCAAAACAAAGTCCATACTAATGCATCCCATGACCTCTCTGGAATTGGTAATGGTTGATACAAACCAGTTTTTTGTTGTCTTCCTTTTGCATACTAACAAATTCTTCATTTGTTCACAAAATTTTTCACCTCTTCCCTCATACTCAGTCAATAATACGAATTGCTCAGTTGTGCAAATGTCTTATTGTGGCCAAAATGTCTAGCTAAACCTCCACTGTGTTTCTCCTTCAACAGGTTATCTCTCATTGAGCATTTCGGTATGCACAATTGGATTCCCTTGAAAAATAATTCAGCCTGGATCAAATATTCAGTCCATGGGCTTCTGTCTCCCAACAAATGATTCTTTCATTCCTCATAAGATTACTTAAAATCTGCATCTTCTCGGTACATCTCCTTGAAGTGTTCAAAATCTAAGGTCTCCACTTGGAATTCTTGTACAATCAAACTCCTTCTGCTCAAAGCAACTACAACTTTTTTAACAGTTCGAACAATATGATTAATAACAAAAGTAAAATTTTGCATAAATTCTACCCATTTTGCATGTTTCTGATTTAACTTTTCTTGCCTAGTAACAAACTAGAAATCTTGATTATCATTGTACAAGACAAATTATTTAGGAATTAGATAGTGTCTCCACTTATTCAAAGCTTGAATCACTACATAAAATTCTTTATCATATGTGGAATAATTATGATTGGCGTCATTCAGCTTCTCACTGAAATAAGCAACTGGACTATTATCCTGACTCAAGACTGCTCCAATAGCTAATCCACTTGCATCACATCTCACTTGAAATGTTTTTCCAAAATCTGGTAAGACTATAATTGGTTGTTCTGTGATATTCTCCTTCAACACTTTGAAACTTTTTTCAGCTTCCTCTATCCATTTAAAGGACTTATGTTTCTTCTTCACAGTCTCCAGCATGGGTGCACATATACCACTGAAATTTCTGATAATTTTTTTATAAAAAATTGCTAACCCATGAAAGCTTCTTAACTCAAATATGTTGCTTGGCAATGGCCATTCCCTGATTTCTCTCCCTTTTTATGGATCCATATTCAATTCATTTGAAGAGATCACAAAACCCAAATATATGAGGTATGCCTTCATAAAAGAACTGTTCTTCATATTTATCATAAATTTCTCTTGCCACAACTTTTCCATCACTGATGTCAGATGTATTAAGTGTTCTCTCTTTGTCTTACTGAAGATTACTATCTCATCCAGATATACTATAAAAAAAAATCCTATGAAGTCTTTCAATACTTCATTCATCAATCTCATGAATGTGCTTAGTGCATTTGTCAACCCAAATGACATGACCAACCATTCAAACAATCCTTCATTTGTCTTGAATGTTGTTTTCCATTCATCTCCCTCTCTCATTCTTATTTGATGATATCCACTCTTCAATTCTATCTTGGAAAAATAGCTTTCTCCACTCAAACAATCCATAAAATCATCCATCCTTGGTAAAGGAAATCTGTACCTAATGGTTATCTTGTTGATGTCTTGGGAATCTGTACATATGCTCCATCCTCCATCCTTATTTGGACTTAACAAAGTTGGTACTGCGCATGAGCATAGGCTTTCCCTAACTAAACCTTTATCCAACAACTCTTGGACTTGATTTTTGACTTCTTCATTCTCTCTAGGTGTCAACCTATAAGCTTCTTTGTTTGGTAAACTAGCTCTTGGGATAAGGTCAATATGATGGCGTATAATCCTAATCGGTGGCAATGAGTGAGGTAAGTCATCCACTACTATGTCAGAAACATTTTCTAACAGTTCTTGTATTTCTTCAGGAAAATATTCCACAGAAGTATTCGTAAGGATAACTCCAGGCTTCCTCACTACAACAAATTGTATTTCTTTCTCCTTCTTGACTTCATTCAAGAGTTCCTTCCCACTCATGAGAAGTATACTCGAACTAGCTTCCCTCTTTTTGTCTTTGTCTTCTATGGGTAACAACATATGTGTTCTACCATTATTTTCTAGGGTATAAGTATTCTTCCTTCCATCATGAATAACTTTTCGGTCAAACTACCATGGTCTGCCCAATAAAATATGACAAACATCAATAGGAATTGCATCACATAATATTTCAGCCCCATAACCTCCTATTTTAAATTCAACTTGGCATTGTTGACTTACCATTACTTGATGTCCTTTCTACAACCATGATACATTGTATGGGTTTGGATGTGAAGTTGTATTCAACTCCAGCTTCTCCACCATCTTTATGGATACTAGATTGTGAGTGCTCCCACTATCTATTATCACCTTGCAAACTCTTTCTTTCGATTTGCA
>SNQJ01S0050388.1:100237-113716 GCA_010110895.2 Picea sitchensis | reverse complement strand
GTACCCAATCCAACAATTCTTCAACTTCTAAATTGCCTTCATACATTGGTACCTTTATCCTTTCTCTGGCTCCTATCTTTGAAACAACTTTTATTAAGCGATCTTGTGCAACATCCTCTGCTACATTTTCTTTGAATTCTTCTTCTTATCTCTCATATTCACTGATATCTCTAGTGTTTGGTGCTCTTCTTTGTGTTATTTCCATGGTGTCCATTCTCGTTCAGAGTCACCTCATTTCTTCTTCCATTTCTGCATTTGATATATGCCTTCTGGGTGGCATGATTCCAGTGCATCACCTACAAGAAAAAATCAAATTTTCTTGATAGCACAAATGATATCAATTTGTCTCCTTTATATTTGTATGTTTTCTGCAAACAAACTCAATATATTCTCTAATACCACCTAATTCATCCCCCCTACTCCCTCGTAGGGTTGCGCGACCTCCCAGTCAAAGGATCTTCGATTCATCCCCCCTACTCCCTCATAGGCTTGCGCGACCTCATCCCCCCTACTCCCTCGTAGGGTTGCGTGACCTCCTGGTCAAAGGATCTTCGATTCTCGAGTCGAATGACTCTCTGAAACCTCAATGGTCTCATTTTGTGACTACACACTGGAACTTTCAGCTTGTTTGTGTAGGTTTAAATGGAACCTTCGACCTTACCTTTCACTTTCCTACAAAATCTCAGAGCATTGGGCATTAGATCCTTTACAGATAAGCCCTCTGGGTGATGACCACATGATTCTGGGCGTGGTCACAACTGATTTAAATTCAAAATAATTTTGGGCCTGCAATGCTCCTCCAACCTCCACGTTTCCTCTTGACGAAAGCACAGTTTGTATTGCGTCCTGCCCTCAATATTTTAAACTTCGTGCAACTCCTATCTCCACAATGCTATGGGATCGTCGATCCCATAATCTTGACGATAATATTTGGACTGATGGTTCATATGCGCGTCTTCCAAATCCACGGGCTATATTTGTCCCTTCGATATCAATGGATGTTATCTCTTCACAATTATGGACTTCGGGGTTTTGAAATATCAAACCCATCTCTCTTCCGTAGTCCAATCCCTCGGAGCTGACAATTTGCGGACACGTGTCTCGTGAAATCAACGGTGCTAATCACCTCGAAACTCTAGACTCCAGAGTTCTCAAACTTCAAACTTTTCCTTCCTTGGATTTTATCTGAAGACTCTAATCCACTGATGCATGTCCTCTTCGGATCAATGACTGCAAGCCCTTTACGTATCCAGACTTCAGAATTTTCAACTCTCAAATTTTTTCGCCCCACGAAGTATGCGTATTTTTCCACGTGTCCTCTTGATCTAACGATCGAGGATTACTTCAGGACTTTACTGGAGTGCATGGATCTATGCCACATCTCTCCTAGATCCGACGACTCTAAATCACTTCAGGTCTTCAAGGTTTGACACTCTCAGTTCTCAACTAAAACTCCACAACAAATTTACCTAGAGCTCGTGATCTGTTGACAAGTGTCCACTTATAGATCGATGTCTCTCAACTCTTCAGATCTTTGGGCTTCATGTGTTCAAACACTTCGACCTTCGCCTTCCTCTAGATTTTTCGACCCGTCGACACGTGTCCTCTTGGATCCAATGGTCTAGATTCGCTCCTGCTCTCCGTCTCTCTGCACTTTAGAAATATCAAGTTTCAAACTTACCTCCTCCCAGACTCACGGTATTTGACGGCTCAGATCCACTCTAGCGATCTGACACTTGAATTTTAACCCAAACAATATGACGTATTAGATTTTTTCCTGCTATCGGATGAATGAGATTCTACTTCAAGTTTTCTGCTCTTCGGGCATCATAAATCTTAGTTCTCAACCCTTGGTGAATTCTCTCTCCTGAGTGTGCGAATAACTAAGGCTTGTGCACCCTGCTCTGATCATACTATTGTTGATCCCTTGCACTATGATCCAACAACCACTATCGCTCCTCCTCCTGAGCTTCTGATCTCTCTTAGAATATTCCTATATTTTCAAAGTTTTCGAACCTTTTCTCCTCGTACGAGTTTGAATTTTGGATCTCGTTAACACTTATGAAAATTTCTATCCCTTCTAAGCTTCGTTCTTAAAGGGATTTTCAATTTCCCACGCACACCTTGTGTTCTCGGGATTTCGATAACTTGGATCAAAGGATTTCTTGAAAATAAATTCTTCTTGCCAACTTGGCGTTTCTTAGTTTCAGGTTCTTTGATGCTTGGTCGTTATTTGACATTGTGAACACCTTGCACCTAGTCTAAGTTCCCTTTGTTCTCTCTGAACTTCTCTTAATCACTCTAAGACTCAATCGACACACTCTTTACATTTGAGATGCACACCTTGCATACAAGTGTGAGAAGAGAAACAATTGAAACTCATCCAATTTCATCACGAGCTAATACAGTCAGCCTCCCGAACAATCATACATGAACGAAAATGAAAATAATCATACACACATAATATAACATTCATTCAATCACACGTTAGATGAACACAATCCAAGGATTTGGGAGAATTATGTCAGTTCTATTCATTGATGAAAACAAAATTACATAGTATTTCTTCTACTATACTCTATTCTACTGATCTCTCTGATCTCTTTGATCTCTCTCTTCTTCTCTCTATTCTGTCTATCGTATTACAATGCAACAATGAAAAATATATAAGGAATGGCTCCACAAGCTCTCACCATCCTATCTGCAACCTATCCTATCAAACTCTTAGTGGTTACCTATTTTGTCCTATTACAATAACTAAAATTTATTGCCAGATAAGAGTCAACATTCCATATCTACAATCCCTTACAGTCCTTCATGAATTTACAAGAAAGTTACATTTTTAAAATGTTGTTTACAAAATATCTCAACAACCCGATTTAATTCTGAGTTAATTTCTGATTTGAAACTTTGTCATGTTGAGATGTCGTTCCTTTTCCTCCATGCTTGGGTTTTTAATTTGAAGGCGATGATCCTACATCATGAGGACTATCCACAAAATTCATACGGATGAAATAATGGAATACATGGGAGGAAAAATTCCAATTATTTTTACATCCTTGGACAAGAAACAAGAAGAGTTTCAATCCTCCGTGATTTAAGTGGAATGTAGGATTGATAACCATCTCGTATCAATTTTAATTTATTTTGGATCTATACATAGTTACATAAACTCCAACATTGTTGAAAGATTTCACTTGCAAAGTATTAAGCATAAGAAATCTTAGTTAGTTTAGTTATCCATAGGAGCTAAGAGGAAGATCAATGAGTTTTTTAAATATTTTCCAATAGATATGAATGTAATCAACACAAAGGTATATGTAAGCATCATACCATTGGGTTCATATGATTTTCTAATTGGCATGGATTGGTTGGAAAAACACCATGATCTCCTAGAATGTTACAACGAGACAATTACTTGTCTTAATGAAGAAGTTAAACAAGGAAAGGTTCAAGACATTCCAAGAGCTATAGCTATTAGAGATATTTCAACTATGTAGTTGAAAAATAATTTCATGAAAGTATGTCACATTTTTGCAGCCCATATGGAAGAGGCAACCAAAGATAAAGTGGAAATCATTGAAGACCAACTGGCCTTAAGGATTTTTATTGCAACCAAAGATAGACATTGATTTATCTATTAATGCAAATTGAAGAATTGTTGAAGAAGGGGTATATACACCCAAGTGTGTCACTTTGGGGATCCCCATTTATTTTTTTGAATAAGAAATATGGAACATTAAGGTTGCGTGTTAATTTCAGATAGTTGAATAAGGTCACCATAAAGAAAAAAATATCCTTTCCCAAGAATTGATGATTTATGTGATCAACTAAAAGGTTCAAGGGTATATTTGAAGATTGAATTGATATCAGGTTATCATCAAATGAGGATAAAGGAAGAATAAATCAACAACACAACATCCAGAACAAGATACATGCATTATGAATTCAAGGTAATGCCATTTGGACTCTCGAATTCCCCAATAGTTTTTGTGTGTTTGATGACTTGACTGTTCAGGGAGTTCTTAGATAAGTTTGTAATTGTGTTCCTAGATGATATAATAATATACTCTAAGTGAGAAGAAGAAAATGATCAACATTCAAGAATGGTTTTGAATGTTTTAAGAGAACATAAATTTCATGCTAAGGTAAGTCTATGTTTTATCAAAACAAGATTCACTACTTGGGGCATATCATTTCAGAAAAAGGGATAACAATTGATCCTGAGAATATAGAGGCCATTAGAGGTTGTTCACTACCCATAAATGTCACAAATTTTATATAATTCATGGTCATTATAAGTTATTACCGAAGATTATTAAAATGATTTTTGAAGATTTCAAGTCCAATCACTTCTTTGAAAAAGAAAGGAGTGAAATTTGAATGCATTTCCAAGTGTGAATAGAGATTTCAAAAACTAAAAGATATCTTGACAAGTGAGGCAATATTGAATATCGAAGATCGAGATGAATATTGTTTTGTGTACACTGATGCATGAAAGGAAGGACTTGACAGAGTCCTTAGTCAAACAATCATGTGTCATGATATGAGTCCAAAACATTAAAGGAACGTGAGAGGAATTATGCTACCCATGACTTGGAATTAGCAGCTATTGTACATGCATTCAAAATGTGGAGATATTACCTTATGGGTAAGAAATTTGAGCTAAGAATAGACCATTGTTGTTTAAAGAATTTTTTTGGACAACCAACACTAAATTATAGACAAACTAGATGGTTGGAATTTCTTAGTGAGTCTGAATTTCAAATCAAGCATATAAAAGGAAAGGAAAATCAAGTGGTTCATTCACTTATCAGGAGAGCTCATGAAGTGCATGTTGCAACCATTATCATGTACAAAACTAATATGAAATATCAAATCATTGCAACATCAAATTTAGATAAGAATTACCTAAAAATAAAAGAGATATTACATCAAGGTAATTTTCAGCATAAGTTTAATTCTTATGAGCTAAAAGAATATGGAGTTCTCATGTACAAAGGAAAAGCATATGTGTCGAATTCTAATGAGATGAAAAATGCAGTGCTGAAGGAAATGCATAGTGTGCCATATGTGTAACAACCCTAGTTGAAAATATGCTTAGGGATTATTAAGAAAAATTAATTAGGTGATTAATTATATAAACATGGTTTTAACTAAACAAAGATTGGCACAATAATATTAATTAAATATTTATTAGTTAATTAATTGTTATAATTTTGATTAATTAATTAATTAAATTAATTACCTATCACATTGAATGAACAGGGTAATGGAATTAAAGGGTTTAATAAATTATATTGTTTAAATTAAATATTACATATCTGAGGAGGATAAGGGGCATTAATAAATGGATAAAGAACATGAATAAGTGGATATGGGGCATTAACTAGGTGGATAAGGCAATAAATGTGGGTAAAAAGAAATAAATATGAGAGGAGAAAGGTAGGTGAAAGGAGATATGAGTGGAGGAGGCTTACGGATTTGGGGATTATTATTCTACTTGGATTTTGGGGAGGGCTCTGTTGGATTTGGGAATTGTATGGAGAGAGTTTGAGTTGGGGAGTAGGGCAAAGGATGGAAGTCTGAGGCGTCGGTTTGCTAGAGGTTTTGGGCAAGGAGGGCCAGGATATACGTAGATATACTGGAGCTAGAGATTGTCCCTGGTGTGAGGTGGAAAGAAATTTTACAGGCGAGTTGGTGCGTGGCTTCAAGGGCAAGCGTGAACAACTGAACAAACTTGAAGAGTTAACATCGAGACCAAGGTATGTTAATTCTGATATTAATTTAATTTTATCATGAAATTATTATTAGTTGATAAATTTAAGTTAAGTTACTATTATGAAGATTATTATTATGCTGTTATGAAATTGCTGTCTTAGTTTATGTAATAAATTGATGTTTAAATTAATGCGGTTATTACACATGGTATTATCTAGTTCAACAATTTTACTATTATGGTGTTTAATTACTAGTATTATCGGTTTCAACAATTTTATTTAGACAAAGTGTGATTGGAGTTCACGTAATAATGAATATTCATATATACACATTTCTCTTTTTTTTTTTGAGAGGAAAACATTAAATTCCACCACAAGGCAGATCTCCATACCTTCTCCTTATTACTACTCATCCTTCCTCCCCTAACCTACTTCCATCTCCATTCCTATCTTCCTCGCTAGACTATCTTGGAAGTCAACTATATTGACCTAACTCCAAATAGAACACATGCTTGAAGTGTAAGCTACTCTCACCAAGCTTCTCTATGAACTCCGACAATCATTATCCTGCGTCTTGGGAGTGTGAACTAACACCGATCCTCCCATGACTTGGGGTTTTGGAGGATAAACAGTGGGAAATGACTCCACCCTCTAATCACTAGGGTCCACACCCTACAATGGAGATCTGATGGCACCATGTTGCTAGGGGTTTTGTCATTGTTTATTCGGTTTTGGGCGGTGTCATCACATGAAATCACATGCTTGTCCCACATATCATAGCAATGCACATCCAAGTAATATAATTTCTCATACAATATTCATACCGTAGTGTTTCTTGGCTAGTGGTCATGATATCCCCTTTCATCATCTTTATCCCTTGGCTATTTCATAGCCCATAACACTGCCAGATTAGTCATAACACAAACTCATACATTTCTATGCATTATCATCATGTAGTACATACTATCATAATTTCAATTTTGGTATCCTATGCAGGTCATTAACATCAAAGTTTTCAATTTAGAAATAGATATCATAATATCCATAATTCAATTTTGACACCCATTCATAAGATTATCATTTACCCAAAATATATTGAATCATATCAAACATCATCCTAATAGCATTTTAAGCATTCATTAAATTCACATTCTCACAATATGTCACATCATATACATCATCATCAATAACATTTAAACATTAGTAAGATTGCATTCACATAATAGATCGCATTACATACATAGGTCATCCAATAACATTTAATCATTCATAAAAGTTCATACATTTAAAGTTTGGTGCATCACTTAATAGTTTCATTGTGACTAGAAAATAAAGTATATAGGCCTCGAATCGTTGTTACATACACCCAGCCTTCAAGAAACATGTTCTGGGGTGGTCAAAGTACGAGGGATGATCTCGCTGTATGGTCTCTGCATCCTTCCAAGTAGCGGATCTTGGACTATACTTGCTTGGACCTTAACTTGAGTCTGAGCCGATTCCTAAAATTTGTCGGACCCTGTGGTCCAATATGAGTAATGGTTCTACAGTGAGGTTCCCCGTCGAATACACATAATTCCTTCCAATTTAGTTTGTATGATTCATCTTGCTTTATGTGGCGTCAAATATATACATGAAATACATTATGAGTTTATACCCAAGGCAGGGGTGTAGGTAAAAGGCTTGATAGGCAGCGGGTCCAATTTTCTCTTGGATTACGGAATGGTCCTACTATAGAATTAAGGTGAAAACTTTGTCCCCTTACAGAACCGTGTGGTACTCTTATCAGGCACGTCACGAATGAAACCTGGTCTCCCTTCATAACTTGATTAGGTCCTGTGTGCATCACTTAAGCACTACGCCTATCCTGTGCTTCCTTTAGTCTCGCCCTAATCTGGATCACCTACTCTTCCATCTCTTGAATCAATTACGGCCCAAGCATTTACTCGGTCTTCTGTCTATCCCAACTCAATGGAGTTACCTATGGCCTCCCATACAAAGCTTAGGCAGGGTGGCATTAGATGGAGCTATGATAACTATTATTGTGGGAAAACTCTGCAAAGTTAGGTACTTCTCCCACTAGTTTGATTATCCACATTACATACATCTAAGCATGTCTTCCATGAATTGATTTACTCTCGGTTTCCATCTATTTTAGGATGATAAGTTGTACTTAAGTTCATTGAGTCCCCAACTGGCCCATTTGTAAACTTGTCCAAAACCTAGAAATTGAATCGGAGTCCCTATAAAATGATCTTCTTGGAGGTATCCGGTTAAAATAGATAACCTAAACACAAACATGTGCCACATCAGGTGACATCGTGAGTGTCTCGCGAATAAATTGAGCACTCTTGGTTAACTTATCCACTATCCACAGAATAGCATTGTGTCTATGAGATGTGGCGAAACCACAACAAAATCCATGAGATGACTTCCACTTGAACATAGAGACATCATGTGGTTGTAGGAGGCTGGCCGGGTGATGGTGGTAAAACTCTTGTTCACATTCTAGGCACTTGGTGACAAAATGGACTACATAAAATTGCTTCATGCCTACCCAAAAGAGATTTTCCCTTATGTCATAGAATTTTATCTTCTTCACACACGGATGCGCACAAAAAGTTCTCTATGGGCTTCCTTCAATATGATGCTTGAATATCCCCATTCTTGGGATGTACCTCCTTCCTCCATATCTTAACAGATCCGTCCGTTTCTAGACTATATCCTTCATACTTTGGATCCTAGCGCCTCCTGCTATGGAGGGTTTAAATAACCTTTAAATACCAGCTGTCTCATTGGAGTTGTGTCAACACATGTTCCCTCGGATTGACCTTTAAGGTTATCAAGGATAAGATACATGTTATCCTACTCAAAGACATTTGGCGACCACATTTTCCTTTCCCTTGATGTCTGAAATCAGATAAGTACTCACTCATAAACTCACTCCATCCTTTGCTGGCATTCATAACTCTTTGAGTGAAGAGATGTTTTAAACTTTGATGGTCGTTTTGAGCTCAAAGTTTTGCCCCCTAAGATAGTGCCTCCAAATTTTGAGCTAGCATTGAGCGCCAACTCTAAATCATAGTCAGCAGTATATCTTGATGTTTCTTCAGCCCAACTTTCTTGATGCATAATTTATCACTCCTCCATCCTACATTTTCATGGCCCCCAACCCTTGCTTGAGGCATCCGTTCGGTATGAAGTCTTTTTCCATATCCGACAGTCGTATAATTGGCACACTAGTTAGTAACCTGCCAATCTCAATGGTGCGATCACACTCTTACGTCCATTCATACCTAACCCCCATGCATCACCGAATTGGTGATTGGTTTCTCTATTTTGGAGAATCATTCCACAAATATCCGATAATAAACTGCTAGCCCCATAAAACTTCTCACCTCATGGGCATTTTTGTAGCCACTCCATAATGGCCTTTACCTTTTAAGGTCCACGGAGATTCCTTTGTCGGAGGCCATTATGGAGTGGCCTTTACCTTTTCTGGGTCCACAGAGATTCCTTTGCCAGAAATAATATGACCTAAATAGTGGATCTCTTTCTGGAATAAAGAACACTTTGACAACTTCTTATACAATTTGTTCTCTCTAAGACAGGACAACACTATTCGCAAGTGTTCCTCATGTTCTCTTTGGTTCTTGGAATAGATGAGGATGTCATCTAGAAAGACTTGTACAAAACGGTCTATGTACTTCCAAAATACGTCGTTCATGAGGCTCATGAACACTGCTAGCACATTGGTCAATCCGAAAGGTACTACAACAAACTCGTAATGTCCAAACCAAGTTTGGAAGGCATTTTTTGGGATATCACCTTCCTTAATCCTTAACTGATGATACCCTGATTGCAAATCAATCTTTGAGAATACCGCTGCTCCTTTCATCTTATTGAAAAGGTCATTTATTCATGGCATTGGGTACCTATTTTTCACTTTAGCACGGTTCAAGTCCTTGTAGTCTATACACAGTCGTAAGGATCCATCCTTCTTCTTTACAAAAATTACTGGTGCGCCCCAAGGTGAGACACTAGGCCTTATTAGCCCTAAGTCCAATAACTCTTTCAACTGCATTTGCAATTCACAAAGTTCTAGCGTTGTCATCCGATACGGAGTCTTGGAGATTGGTTCTGCACCAGTTTTTAGCTCAATAGTAAAATCAAGCTCCCTCTTAGGAGGTAACCCTGGTAACTCATTCGAAAAAACATCCTTAAATTCTGACAATACCGACTACCAATCCAATGAGGGTCCCTTCCTTTCATTCACTGCTTCCACTACATAAAGGTGAAACCCTTGCCTCAAGCATCGCTTAACCTTCATAGTTGATATAAATCATAACGACACTTTTCTTTGTACACCCTGGATCTCTACTGGTCTTCCTTCATCATCGGCACAAAGCACCCTCTTTCTGAAACAATCTACCAAAGCTCGGTGAGCTGCTAACCAATCCATTCCAATGATTAGGTCATATGCCCTGAGAGCAGTGACATATACCTTCAACCTGGTAGTACACACTCCCATCTCTACTATACAATTATCGACACTAGGTCCTACCGCTTGTTTTTCCCCTGAAGCCATCTTGACTTGTTTAAAGTCATCGTGATCGTAGGCTGCCAACCCACCTTTTCTAATGCAGATGGTGAAATGAAACTATCTGTCACACCAGAATTAAATAAAATCTTATCATTGATATGATTTAGCATACCTGATGACTCCACCACTATGGATTGATGTTTGGCCTAGAGAATATTAACCGCTACGTAAAATATGGTGGCTGCTACTTGCTCTTCCCATTGGGGCCTTCCCTTTTCTATGCGCGAATCCTAATTGTAACTCTGGGCAGTCACGTTGGTACTGGGGTCCTCCACATCCCCAAGAGGTAACACAAGATTGAACTTGCACAATGTTATGTGACTGTCTCTGAAATGAGGTCCTTCCCCTGGAACCCCTGCCCCTACTAGCTATTCCCTGAGATGGTCGTGGACCTGTCTGTGTCATTGGCGATGAATGAGATGTTGCACTCCCTGTCATTGAAATCCCTATGGCTATTGTCCTTGGCGTGACTCTGTTACCATATGGAGGTGGCCTTGAGCCCCCTCCCCTAGGAAATGTCCTCGGTGGCTGCACGTGCGAGTCTTTAAGGAATGTAGAGTGGCTTTCAAGCATTGGAGCTTAGCGCTTGGTTTTGACTGGTGGAATGGAATGAAAGGGCTCGGCGATTGGCTCAATGAGTTGTGTGTAAGGTCTAGTGAGCTTAACGCTTGGATAATCGAAGTTTGTACTTCGGGATACACTCTGTTACCATTAATCTATTTAAGTATATTAATTTATTTGTAAAGACTCATGAGGGAACGTTGGTGTTAGTGCTCTTCTCAAGGCGCTTCGCTTGGTGGGTGGTCTTGGGTTCAAAACCCATGGACCGCAAAACTTTTAATAAATAAATAAATTTTATTAGTAATATAATGTTATGTTAGTTATTAAACATTAATAAATATATTAATGTTAATTACACACTTAATTAGTTAATCCTTCAACCCACTAGTTAATTAGTTACTTATTAATTAATTACTAATTAATTAATACTATTACCAATGCCTTTTTTTTTTAAATGGTATTTAAATTTAAAGTTAAAAATGAAATTATTCATTTAAAAATATCTTAAATCCTCTTTTTTTTTTATATATATAATTTTTTTATTCTTACTTTACTCATTGTTATTTTTTTTTGTTTATCTTTAAATTTAAATTTTAGCATGTAATAAAAAAATAATAATAAAAATAAATAAAACTAAATAAGAAAATAAAAACAAAACATTTATTATTATTATTATTATTATTATTTTTAGCGTGGGCAGTGGGTCCTCGCATGAGGCCCACGTGCCCCCTCCTCCCCTAAGCTCATCCCATAACCCTAAAACCCTACACGCCTCCATTCAAACCCTAAACTCCTCAACCCTAACGCTCCGTCACTTCTGCCTCTTCCCTCTGTCACCTCTCCACTCTGCTCTTGACACTGGTGCTGGTCTGGTTTGGTCGTGGCTTTGTGCTATGTGTTGGTGCAGGTGCGAGAAGGGGCCGAGAGTTCAAATCAAGGGTTTAACAGTATGACAAACACGGTAGGAGCTTGGCTGTTTTTTTGTTTTGTTTTAATACTAACAATAATTTTGTTTCCTTTGTGTGTAGCGCAGGAGCTGCCAGGCTTTGTATTTGCCTCACAAGAATTGAATCCTATGTCTTTGTTTTGTGTAAATCTCTTGCCAGACCGCCCGACCTCACCTCATTTTCCCAGCCGATTTCAAGCCTCAGTTGTGTTGTGTGACCAATCCATCCAGTTTTCACTCGTATTGCTCAGTTTCAATTATAATTAAGCACGCAATAATAATAATAATTGTCTCTATGCACAAAATACGTAGGCGGTATCTTCTGTGTGCTAAATAGGTTTGTTTTAGAAATAGATGCTCCAAAATAAAGTAGTGTAGTTTGATAACGAAATTGAATTTCCCCTTGCCCTCCAGCGCCATCATTCCCTCACATTATAAGAAAGGTGGGTATGCCATTATCGTTGTGTCCTGGAAATGAATGGCTGCATTGCTACGAGTTAGTTGTGCCCTGAATTTGTTTATCGCACCATGGAATGCTTTATGGGCCCGACTTCAGTGGTCAGTGCTATCCGCAGGCGTAATATGCCTGGAGGGGGCATGCCTCACTCCAATCACGTTATCTATGTAATCTATAAATGTATGTGATAGTAAGATTATGGTTATAAAGCCTAGTTGGTTGGGCATTATAGACTGGCTCTTACTGCATGAACATAGCCGTCGTCGTTCATAATTGTGCATAGTCCTTCCTGGGTTATGGGGACATCTCTTTCGGGTCTATCGGTAAGAACTTTCTTCTCATCGTCTAGTGGAACTTGTAATGAAGAACCTTGGGGGTGAACCTCATGCTGGGGCTAAATCATTCGTCCCCTGGCTGCATACCTTCCGGTCAGCAGCATCAGCGAAAGATTCAGTTCTTTCTCCGTGCCGACTTGGCTTCGGTGACTTTGTTGCTAACCCACGATTTTGTTGGATATTTTTTTTTCTAACCTCCAATGTAGTCATTGTATTTCCTCAGTGGATCAATTTGCCTGGTTTCATGGGCTTGTTTTAAGAAATGGGAAGTATTTGAATCGACCGAGGGCGTTGAATCCAGAAATGGTGTTACGCCCACTGTCCCAATTTATGAAGGATATGATTTGCCTCTTGCCATACTCAGACTGGACCTTGTTGGTCGTGATCTGATGGATGCGTTGATGAATATTCTTACAGAACGTGGGTACACCTTCACCACCACCGTAGAGTGTGAGATTTCCCAAGATATGAAGGAGAAATTAGCTTATGTATATCTTGATTTTGAACAGGATATGGAGATTGCCAAAACTAGCTCTTCATTGGAAAAGAGCTATGAGCTTCCTGATGGCCATGTAATTACCATCGGTGTAGAAAAATTCAAAAGTGCAGAAGTGTTGTTCCAACCATCTTTAACAGGAATGGAAGCTGCTGGAATCCATGAGACTACTTACAGACTTCGTTTTCCATGTACTTATTGTACCCACTAACTCTGATCTCGTCCTCATAGAAAGAGGAAGGCCATACAAAAGAATCAGTGCAGTTAATGATAATAGAAATGAATGGGTGTCAAAATTGAATTATGGGATATTATGAGATCTATTTCTAACTGGAAAACTTTGATGTTAATTTATCGGTACAGG
>SNQJ01S0050388.1:83209-100227 GCA_010110895.2 Picea sitchensis | reverse complement strand
GTAGGCTCTATCACGTGGATCACAACTCAGTTGGCTCGATCCTAAGGAAAAATGAAATTGAAAATGGATAATGAAAAAATGCATGGAGGGGAAAATCCAACCTATATGCCAATTTCAATAACATTACCTATCATAATGGATCAACATGGATTGAAAAGGTACCAAATAAAATGTCTCAAAATTATTATATATAAGACTACCAACACTTACCTAGAAGTTAATAAGTCCAATATAAAAAACTCTCATAAAAAAAAGTATTAAGGGATACGAAACATGAAAATGAGAAGCCCTAAAAATAAAATATGTATATAGGACCACACAACCTTCAAGATTATGCATAATAGTGCCCTTAGTAAAGCCTATTGTTATAAGGAAAATCTCTCTATGGCTAGGGGAAAACCACAACATATGGAAATGCCTACAGAAATCAACTCTATTCTCAAGTATGCTATATAAACAAATATGCTAGAAAGACAAGATAAAAGGCTTACCTCGTCTAGACGTTCGATGAAGTCCACCATTGAGCACTTGACCCAAAGCAATATACCTACAACTAGTCCTCAACAACCAAACAAAGGAAGCATATGATGATAATATATGATGTTACCACATTCAATCGCATAATCCATTAATATATATAACAAATATTCCCATGGAATAATAATTCAAATATTTGTAAGATATCAATTGGATGGGAAAAGAGTATTTCTATTAATATATGATCAACATAAGTGAAAAAGTTATAGATCTCTATCTTGGCATGGTTTAGAACTAAGAAACTAAGTTCCTTCCAGTTGGGCCTCCACCACTTCAATCCTCCACCAAAGGCAAGCTCATAGAAGAGAGACAATGAAGTTATCAATCAATAAGGGAAGAGATTGGGGGTTGAACATTGTGTTCAGAATTAAAGGACAAAGGGATGAAGACTCAATGTGAAGTGAAAAAATTATCCAGAGTAACCTTAATATCAAAGTTGAATTCTTCCTCTTCCTTTCCATAGCTTGGAATTGGTCCACTTATAGCCTTCAAATGCAATTGAAGGGTCAATTCAGAACGTTTACAGTATATGGAAGGCCAAGGATCATTGATCTCCTGTCATGACATGGAAACCCGACACCATTCTTCATTTTTGGGTACAAATCCTGATGTACACGGGTTGTAGTGGTGCAACCTCCGTATTCGCATGTTGTATAGTAGGAAATATGCGTATATGTGGAAAATATGTATTTTTTATCTCTGGGGTTTGCAAAAAGGGATGAAAAGTATGCATAGGGAAATGGAAAAAGGAACTCTGTGAAAGATTGCATAGGGTGAGGTAAATCTTGTTATAACATATTCCCCCTAATGTGTGATGTCAGAGGAGTATCTGCGATGGCTGAAATACATTATAAAAACCCAGAGGTGGAGTGATGGGGAACCAGCTGGAAGAACTAGTTTCTCATTACATTCTTCAGTGACTTTGCATACATGGCTGCTATTTTGAATTACACTACAGATCCATGTGAAAATATACCAAACAATTGTCTATGGCCATGAATAGGAAAATAAAAATGTGGTTATATGCCAAAGGATATCATAGTCAGGAACGAGGCCCAGTAGAACGAGTCTTAAAATCAATTTGAATATATCTGTATACAATGGAGTACAATCTGATCTCCCATGATCACTAAATTCATATAGGTATTGGTCCAATGAAAAGGAAGCAACAACTCAGGAAAGTTGTGGCCACATACTAATGTCTTCAAGTCTTCTACAAAATCCGCCAAAGGTGCAAGTCTACATCATGTGAATAAAGGAGTTGAGGTCGAACACAATGCGACATTGCTTGATGACCGATCATTGAGGTATATCATTAACAAACGCGAGACTTCCTACTGATAATGAAATTAGGTATCAATGAACCGAGTGCATTCTTACAAGTGTGAATAAAGGAGTTGGGGTCTAACACTTGAAGAATCCATCGATCAGGAGACATTGATGTATTCCCAGCTATTGATGGCGAGAGAACCTACCACTAACGACGACAAGCCTAAAGGTACTCATAGGAAGCTAGGTCTCATTTCCATAATAGATGAGCTGAAGTCGATGTAAGGAGACCAACTGAAAGGAGAACATTAAGGCATCTCTAATCATTTATCATGAGCTACAAAATAAGAGCTTCATGATTTGGAGGAAATCAGACGAAGAACATGTTCATGAACCAACGACCCTATGCATCTTTCACATGTGCCAAGTGCAAGCAGTATACAAAAAATACCCTCTGAATAGCAGCCAATGAGGAAAATTGATAACAAAGGTGAGGAAACTACCAATAAGGATAATGGAATCCAAGGCACTACATGAATCACAATGTGTGAATAGAATTCTTTTCGTTCAACACAAGGGAAACCACCCAGTCAATGAACAATGATGAAATTTCAACTGTTGGGTTCAAGGTTACCTACCAATGATGAAAGTAGGATCGGGGTGCATGATAGGACTACAATATCATGTGATTTGAGAGAAAATGAGGGTATGTTTGACATGCAAAGTCAAGAGTTCTGAGGAATGGTTGACACATGTTGATAGACTTCCTTTGAACAAGAGAAAGAGACATATCAAAGACTCCGACAACATATACTCAGTGATGAAACCAAGAGATGTAGGAAGCATCAATGAAATTCTCCATAGGGACTGGAAGAGTAACCAGTCGGTGGAGAAAAATATTTGTAATAAGCTCAACTTCCTAAGCCCATACTAACCCAAAATTATGATGACAAGTGGACTCAATAACTTTGTGCTCTGTTCAAAGGCAACACGACTGCTTCCAATATAATATAATACTTGCTTCCTGACCGTATTTTTTTTTTTCATAGTCAAATGAATTTTATGATACTTAGGAGGAAACAAGTGTCACAAGTAAGAAAAACTAGTTCCAGCAGTGGAACATACCTATGTTCAATGCAAGGAGATGCATGTGGGATATGGACAGAGGGAATGTTCCCTCTTGGGTATAGGGTGTCAAATTGTGAAGGATATAAATGAGGCTCTGCTTGGTTAAGGATGAAAAACTACTAAGGAAAATGGTTTATAACACAAAGAGAAAACTGGCTATAGGATCAACACTGCAAGCAACGGAATGAGATGCAATCACAACTTAACTCCAAAAACATGTAATTTTTCATAATCTTAGTCTACCTAGTTTAAAAAAGGGATAAACTTGTGCAAAATACACGACCTTTCAAATCCAATTTACGAGTGTGAAAGAGACAATTTCACTCGACAATATTTTCTATTTTTCAAAAATGAGTCGGAAAAGAGATTAACTAAGACTCATGATCTTTCAAGTCCAATTTAACGAGTGTGAAAGGGACAAATTCACTCGACAATTTTTTCTCTTTTTAGACAAGTCGGAAAATAGCTTAAATCCTACTTTCTTGGGAGTTTCTAGGCGACATGTCATGGGGGAGGCCAAGGCTCCCCTTATGGACTTATGTGGAACGTCGGCATCTTACAAATAGCCGACATAAGATTGCGAAAACCCAAAGACCTCCAAGTAGAGGAGGATAAAGTGCTAGCGGAGGATATCGTCTCCATGATATATCAGATAATGTATCTTATTGGAAATGACATAGGCAGAGGCATTGGATACCCCACAAGACCATCCCAATCAAATGGAAATTCTCGAAAACTTGAAGGGAGAGTACTCAAGGAGAGTAAAACTCTCTCCTATTTAGAAGGTGTCGTATATGAAATGTAGATAACATGCTTGAAGGACACATCACCCTCCAAAAGGAGAGTTGTATTGACCAGAGATTGCACTCGTATGACCACTTCTTCAATTCTAGGTTGAAGAGGATGTGTGATAAGAGGGATAGGGGACACACTACCCTCAAAAACGAGGGAATGGTCAGGAGAGGATTGCAGCGACATGACTATCGTGTCTATGAAAGGAGAAAAAGGGTTTGGGGAAACAACATATGCCTCAGAACGCAAAGGGCCCTCAGGTGAGAACCATGCTCCTTGTATCCCAACATTATCCAGACATAAATGAGTAAGGTGATTTCCTTCGCAAGTCCTGCAAAAGAATTTCGGCTTACCTCTGAGACGTCTAGGCTTCTCAATTCCCCCATCATCTATAAAAATGGCTAGTGACATGCTCTCAACATGATTAGAAGAGGTGAGAGAGTCATCTCCCAGATGATGTAAAGAGGTTGGAGATGTGATATCAATATGACTCGTAGAGACTAGAGTGATGCCCCTAGCATCACTAGCAGCGACTGGTTTCAGCTCTTCAACATGACTTGTAGAGGTTGTCGAACCATCTCAAACATGAATGGAAGAGGTTGGTGATGGAGCTCCAATATGACTGCCAGTGACTGGACTAGTGGTGGTGGGTTGTGGAATTTGATACCAAGGTCCAGGGAATGATTGGTTTTGAAATGTTGCAGGTGAGGAAGGGTCCTAGTTTACCCCGTGTCCCTATCTGAAAAGGTAGTATCCTCCACCTAATTGATCCAAAGAGGTTTGAATGGGAATCATCACTGAAGTCTGCAAAAAGACGAAAGTATGGTGAAGATTATTCAAGTGAGGATATATGTTTCCCCCATGTGAAGGGCTTCTGTGAAGAGAATAGCTCGAACCATAAAATTGATTCTCCCTGTATGAAAGACCTGGGGATATATGTGGACCCACCATGGTAAAAGTGTTCGAAGGAACCATCATTGAGGACAAAGGATACACAGATGGGGTGTAATAAGTAGAATAAAAACCCATTTGAGTACTGGCTCCTAAAAGAACATACCTAGGACTATATTTGTAAGAGGGGAGGTTCCAACCTCCCACAATGAGAGTTGGTTGAGGGACATGGCTCATATCAAACGAAGATGTAGGCAGCAGGGCCATGGTGCCCCCAGATCCAATGCTAGGATTCATATAAGTGGGCTAGGGAGAGGATGGAAAGGGAAAAGGCACATTTGGCATGCCAACGAGAAAATGATTAGAGACCCAATGCATGGATTGAGCATCATAATTATGCATACCATTATGAAAAGATGACGGTTTCGTCCCCATGAAATGAGTGAACATCATGGGGGGGTAAGAGTAAATAAGGGAGCCAAAGGAACTCCACTATACATGATAATGAAAACTCATTATAAACTCCTAAGTCCAACTAGTACTCAAAGAGCACACCAAAAATAATCAAATGACCAATATGCACACAAATAGGATAAAGTGGCTGAAAGGGGACTCCCTCCCTAAAGAAGTCATGTCTCGCCCAAGAGGGGCTTGAGACTCCCTGCTAAATATCAGAGGTAACAAAATCAGTTATAAGGGCCCTCATGGGCTTAACAACCAGTCCTCAATAAAGGTTGTGTGTTCTTCGACCCTTATCTGACCCACGGTACCTGCAGAATAACCCCTACAAGTAGCCTATGTGGCACCTAAGTCAAGCAACTAAGAAACCACTATATAACCAATGCACAGGTGAGCAGTTGTAAGTTAGGTCCACCGTATGGGCATGGTAGAAAAGCCAGAAACCTTGAAATCACCACCTCTCACAGAGGTAAGGGAACTAACAAGATCCTGATATACGAATAGATCCCTAGAAATATGTCTGATGCTAAGAAGGTATCAAGGGGATATCCCTTCAACCAAACTCACGTGACCTCATGATTAACTTCGGTTTAAGAGGAGCCTATTGATATTACAGATTATACAATGGATTTCTCCACTCCCTTAGTGAGACACATATGTTGATTTATTAGCCTTGTAGAAGTTTACTCACAAAATACTATTCCAAAGCACTAAATCCTAAGCTAGTTTGTGCACCCTAGAAAATAAAATTGTTACTAATCAATTTTAAATTACAAAATTAATTTTCATGGCCGTGCTTACCCAAAAAGGTGTGGTGGTGAAACTCGTGATGTTATGACTCAGCAAGTAAAGTAAATATGAATGCAATTTTCATATTTACTTCAATTTTCAATTTTCAATGAATGATATGCTTCTTAAAACAATGCAATTTTCAGTTTCAACTCTGCAATTCTGAATAAAAATGCAATCTTTCTTTACATGCACTAAGAGAAATGACAAAGACTCAAACAATCAAAATGACAAGTAATGCAAAATGCCTAATATTTTTATATTTTCAATATAAGAAAAATGAAAATGCATGGAATGAACCACAACCTTAAATATAAATACTCTACCAAGTATAGAAAGAGACAACTCAAGTAGGATACAAAGGAGAAAAACACCCCGCCCAATGTATAAGGACAATCAAAATGAAAAGATGATGAGAAAGGCTCTGCCCAAAAATCCAACCAAAGAGAGGTTTCTTGTCATCCCACAGACACTTAATAGTCACTACAGAGACCCAAGAAGACTCAACAATCATCAAAACCTACCCAACAACCACCAAACATAGTAAACAAGCAAAAGAGGTTGATGTATGAGATTGTTCAAGGAAACAATGTGTATTTACGTAGCTTGCAGAAGGACAACATGTGTATATATGCGACTCTGAAGAAAAAAACAACATATATGTTTCAAAAACACAGCTAGGTAAAGGATAAGGTTGAAATACTTAGACCCAGAGTGAACATAGGCTGTCAAGAAATGATATGTAAACAAATGCAATATGAATGAGAGAAATCTAAGGAGAAAAATGCTCCAAACCCCAATAAAGGAGATTTAATCCCCAGTATGGTCGTCAATTCTGTTACAAGGAAAATATATCTATGGATAGGGTCAAACAACAATAGAAGGAAATGACTGCAGAAATCAACTCTATTCTCAAGTATGATATATAAACAAATATGCTATCAAGACAAGATAAAAGGCCTACCTCATCTAGACGTTGGATGAAGTCAATCGTTGAGCACTTGACCCAAAGTAATATTCCTGCAACTAGTCCTCAATAACCAAGAAAATCAACCATATGGTGATAATATATGATGTTAGCACATTCAATAACATAATCCATTAATATACATGACAAATACGCCCATGGAATAATAATTCAAATATTTCCAAGATATCAATTGGATGGGAAAAGAGTATTTCTATTAATATATAATCAGTAGAAGTGAAAAAGTTACAAACTTCCGTGTCGGTATGATTCAAAACTGATAAACTAAGTTCCTTCCAACTAGGCATCCACCACTTCAATCCTCCACCAAAGGCAAGCTCATAGAAGAGAGAGAATGAAGTTCTCAATCAATAAGGGAAGAGCTTGGAGGTTGAACACTGTGTTCATACTTAAAGGACAAAGGGATGTAGACTCAATGTGAATTGGATAATTTCTCTAGAGTAACTTTTCTCTCAAATTTGAATTCTTTCTCCTGCTTTCCATAGCTCGAAATTGGCTCATTTATAGCCTTAAAACGGAACTGAAGGGCTGAGTCGAAACATTTCCAGTATATGGAAGGCCAAGGATCATTGATCTCCTATCGTGACATGGAAACCCGACACCATTTTTCATTTTTGGGCACAAATCTCAATGTACGTAGGTTGTAGTGGTGCAACCTGCATATACACATGTTGTATAGTAGGCAAGGTGTGTATATGTGGAAAAATGTATTTTTTAGATCTCAGATTTGCAAAAAGGGATGAAAAGTCTGCATAGGGAAATGGAAAGAGGCCCTCTGTGCAAGATTGCATAAGGTGAGGCAAATCTTGCTATAATGCCTATTTTTAGGCTCAAGGCAATGGTTTCATTGGAAACCAACCAGGAAAGTTTCATTTTCAGGAGGAGGTTTAAGATCCATAATCATAGCTTCAAGGGATGGAATCATACTAAGGAGACTTAACATTCATGAAACTGGGGCTCGACAACTCACAAATACTAGGTCTCGAGGTCTTACAAGAAACAAGATCAGACTCAATAGGAAACACCATATTACTTGGGCCAATAGGGGGAAGAAAGCGCTCCCATGTCCGCATTAGATAAAACACTCGATCAATTTCCAAGACCTTGTCTCAAGAAGGTGAACATAACTATAAAAGATCCCTCTCCGGATAAATTGAACACCGAGGATAAGATTCCACATAATTCACCCGTGACAGGAAAGAGTCTACTCGAACACTAGGAACACATAAAGGGGAAACCTGAGCTGATATCAAACTAGGATAGTGATCATCATATGAAAGTTGATAAATAGTGACAATGGTTTCGTTGTGAGGGAAATGCATCATGTGAAAGAGCGTAGACACCACAACATTCATTGCATATATATAATCACACCCAAGAAGAAAATTATACTATAAATGGATTGGTACCACTAGAATATCGACTAGGATAGTCTTCCCACCTAACATGATAGGAAAATGAGGAATAATCCCTATCCATTCAATAGGTCTTATGTCAAAATCCAACATTTCATTGGTAGATGACACAAGCTTGGGAGAACCCAAACATTTCAAAGTTGAGGATGATAAAATACGTGTAGAGTATCCTTCATCTACAATACTTCAGAGAATTCCTAATTTATTAATTCCAACCATTACCTAGAAGGGTGTACAATAAGGAAGGCAAGGCTCTACAAGATCATTCCAATCAAAGGAAACAATCCTAGTATTTGGGGGAAGCATACTAAAAGAGAGTGAAATTACCCCTTGTTTAGAATTTTATGAATTAGATAATCTATGAATATAGTCAAAGTACACATTACTCCCCAAAATAATAGAGGGATCGGCCAAAAATTGCATCGACGAGATCACCTCCTTAGACTTGTCACTCTCCAAGAGAAGTGTGGGATCTACCGAATATTTTATTAGCGTGACAACTTCCTCAGCTAGTGGTTTAAAAGGATGAGAGAAAACTTGTTCAAGATATGCGTCACCCCCCAAAACAAGAGTGGTGTCGACTGAATAGTTCATTTTCATAATCGCTTGGTCATATAAGGATTGATTATATTGTTGGGAAACTGAATATAACTCAAAACTAGTAGAGTTGTTAGATAATGACCATGCTTCTTCTACCATGACAATAAAATTGCATAAATATGTAAGGTCATCTCCTTTTCAAATATTACAAGGGAACTTGGTCTTACATCCTATATGTCTTGGATTCTCAATCATATTAGTTCCCCCAACATGATTTGTAGTGGCCGGTGGGTTTCCCCTAGCAAAGGTTGGTTGCACATATCCAACATGACTAGTAGAGGTTGGTGACAAGAATCCAACATGACTCACAAAGGCCAATGACTCGATGCCAGTATGAGTAGCAGTGACTGTAATGTTTCTCCCAGCATGACTTGCAGAGGCTGGTTGAGTGCCCCCAACATGACTAGTAGAGGTTGGTGATAGGGATCCTACATGAATCACATAGGTTGTTTACCTATGTCTAACATGACTCATAGAGGTTTGTATTTGATATCCAACATGACTGGAAAAGGTTGGTGATGTTTGTCTAGTATGACTAGGAGTGACTAGAGTCGTGCCTCTAGCATAACTTGCATCGGTTGGTTGGTGGTATTCGACATAACTTGCAGAGGTTGTTGACATCATGCGATTATGAATCACAATGACTAGAATCATGCCCTTATGATGACTTGTAGAGGTTGGGTGTTGGTCTTGAACATGACTTGCATAGGTTGATGACCTAATTATAGTATGACTCAAAGTTACTGGACTCGTGCCCCCAACATGACTTGTAGAGGTTGGGTGTTGTTATTCAACATTACTTGTAGAGGTTGTTGACGTAATTCCAGTATGACTCGTAGTGACTGGACTCGTTCCCCTAGAATGACTTGCATAGGTTGGGTGATGGTCTTCAACATGACTTGAAGAGGTTGATGACCTATCTCCAACATGAATCGCAGAGGTTGGTTTCTTGATTCCAGTATGACTTGCAGTGGTTGCACTTGTGCTTACAACATGACTAGTAGAGGTTGGTTGCTTTCCCCTAGAATTACTTGAAGAGATTGGTGACTTCATATTCTTACTCTTCCTCTTCATATTCCTTTTAGACTTCTGGTTACTAGTACCAATAATTTCACCAGAAGAGGGAGAAAACGAAGGAGATAACTTCACCGGTGTAAAAGATAAAGTATTAACATCCATTTGATTCCCATGACATAAAGCTATTATCTGAGAAGCATCAAGAGAATTTGGGACATTTGGAGTGGTCCAAAACCAAACCAATAGTCCTACATTCGACCCAGGAATGTTCAATGTGGCCATAAAGGGGGCACCAATATTTCCAAAGAAAGGAAAAACATAAGAACCCCCTTAGGAAGGGGTCCCTTGGTTGGCATCCTTAATAACTTTGATAATATCATTCTTATGCATTGGTTCATCCCTTGCGGGATTTATCATGCCCATAAAAGTATCATTCACTAATTCTGATGAACCAATGGTATAAAAACCCACGCCTTCTAATAGGCGACTCCACACATTCCAAAGAAAGACTAGGGGTCCTTCTCAACCAATGGAACAATTGGTAAACCACCCTAAATAAATGATCCAAAATAGGTCATACTGAAAAAACCCGAGGAAAACTATACAAAGAAACAGTCTAATAAAAATACCTAAGAGAAACATCGAAAGGAAACAAATTTTCCAAATCTTCATCCTAGGTGTATAAGGTCCTTATGCCAAAGTAATGAAAAAGTTGAAAGGGACCTTCTGGAAAAGGGGACGGGTTGATTATGTCCCATGGAAAAATTAATGAAGGAGTGATAAGTAGTTATCTTGACCCCCACTAAATATCCTTATCCAGTGAAAGTACCCATGCTTCGCGGGGCACCCTCCAACAATACTGATAAGTGTGATACGAAATATTCACTAGGTACCATGTCAGGTCCCTACAATCACCTCTGATATCGCTAGGAGAAGCCACTAAGGTCACCAAATCACAGTCAACATTCAGACGATACAGTCCAAATTCGAGATCGAACATATGAAAAAGGTAAAAAAGAAGGAAGCCTCTAAATAACCTCCTCTCACGGGGGTAAGGGCACTAGAAAAAACCCCAATATCTGATCTCTCCACTATGCTTAGTCAAGATTTGGATGGGCAATCTCCTCAAATGTCCTTCATGTGACCTCCTGTTTAGATCCTGTGCTACATAATTCTCTCAACTATACTTATACGATCGTTGGATTTGAGGCTCTCTCTAGCTCAGTCTCTTATGTTTGTTCAATGGCATTGGAGAGTTATCTCTCCATTCCTAATCCAAGGCCCTAACCCTAAACTTGTTTGTGAAAACTAGAAGCAAAGTCTAGTACATTTTTAGCTTAATTGTTTTTTTAATGGTTGTTTCTACTCAAGGGGTATGGAGGTGCAACTGATATTGTTTGAGACTCTTGCAAAAATGAAACTTATAAGAACATTGGAAAATAAAAATTTAAGCTAATTCTTCAAATAAAAAATAAAAATCAAGAAGAAATTGCATGAACAATCCTATTCTATTATCTTTTTCTTTTTCAAACAAATGCAAAAATTGCAGAGAAAGAAATAAAGTTAAGCAACAAAGAACTAGGTTGTTTTTTTGTCTTCTTCTATCAAAGAAAACTAATAAAAGATGCATATTTTTATTTAAAATCCAAGCTACAAGTAAGACAAGAACACTGGGAAACCATGATCAAGATATTTTATTTTTCTTAGAAGTTTTCAAAGACTTAACAAAGTGATACAAAGAAATCACAAACTCAGGAAGCCCAGGATGGCCTCGAGAATCCTCTAAATCTCCCAGAGACTGAAGACAACAAATATTTTTCAAAATTTTTACACAGGTCCATGATTATGTAAATTGAAACTCATGTATGTCCGCGGGTAATACATAGTAAAATAGGAGGTATATGTGATTGATATACCATAAAAGTGTGGATAACTATGTAAAACTGGAAAAATAAAAAGGACTTTCAACAGGGAGACTCCCAGAAACTTATCGAAAAGTTTCCAGGTAACAAAAGCTTCACAAAAAATATTGGAAGATAGGAAATCTCAAAGAAATTAAAAAGGACACACCAAAAACCCTACAACCAACCCAATCTAGGATAATCCCTGATATGGTCTCCAATTATGACTAAGGGATTTTTCTCCCCTGCCTTAGGTTCAAGTCACATTAGAGAAAGAGAAAAATAAGAAGAATGGACTCTAACCTGACAGGAAAGCATGCTAACAATAAATAACTATTTTTTCACTATGAAAGAGAAAGGAGGGAAAATGGAGAAGAATTTCACCTTAAATCTTGTGTTTGATGTCAATCCCACTCTTACTTCTTGGAGCACTCCTTGTCTCTATCAAAACTAGACTATAATAGGAAACCAAGATAGTGTTGCAACAAGGTAGTTATAGGTTCAAGTAGAATACATAAATTTCATAAATCAAAACATATATAAACAATAACAACATATAACATTGCAATGAACAAAAGACAGGAGGGAAATATATCTCTACTATTATTAACAATATGTGAAAGTTTGTTGCAATCTCGTCGGACTTCTGACAATTGCCCAAGTTCCTCCACAAGTCCTTTGAGCATCAAATGAAAAACTAGGTTATTCCTGATATATACAAATAAGGATAGGAACACACCTTATGTGTATACAGGGGAGGAAGGAACTATCGAAAAGGAGTTTCCAATTCAGGGGAGGCTACTGAAAGAATGAAAAGATTAGGGAAGATTTCTAAATCCCAATAGCATAATCTTGCACCATCAGAGTTGTCCTCATATTTTCGCTCAATGGTTCCTTTATACAATCCCAAAGAGGTTGGGGAGGTTGAAACTTCTTAGTAGGATCTTAGGGATGTTCGGAAACGAACCCAACCAAAAAACCCACCTGAAATTGTGGAAATATTTTGTTTTTCATCATTGTTTAGGCAATCTATAGGTTGTCATCTTTCAAGGCATGGATGTTTGTGTGTTGCATAAAGGAAGCTTGCAAATATCAGCAAATGCCAAGTTTTTTAGATGACTTGGTGAGGAAATTTTGGGATTTTACTTTAGAAAGATAGGAAAAGGATAAGGCCATGTCAAAAATGCGTAGGTGTGGCATTTTGTGCTATAACAATGAGAAGCCAACACTTTTTTCCAGGAATGAAGAAATAAGTGGCAAATTACATTGACATATGACTAGAGTGCCATAAAGTGAATACAAAGCATAGGCATCTAGATGGGATGTTACAACCATTCCATATTCTAGAAATGAAGTGGGAAGTTCTTACAGTGAATTTTATTACTAAGATACCCAGAAATGTGAAGTAACATGATTCCATCATGGTGGTGGTGGATAAATTAACTAAGGTAGAACATTTAATTTCAGTAAAGACAACACACAAGGAAACCAATATTAAAGAGATCTACATGAAGGAAGTTTCTAGGTTACACAGGGTGCCTAAGGAAATAGTTTCAGATAAAGATCCAAAGCTTACATCCAAATTTTGGAAATGTTTTCTCAAAGTCTTTTGAACAAATTTAAATCTTAGTACAATGTATCGTGTAGATTCATATGGGAAAAAAGAGAGGACTATTAGGATAATTGAGGACATGCTTAGGATGTATGTAATGAACAAAACATCAAAGTGGGAAGATTATATTCATTTTCTTTAATTTTCATAAAATAATGAATATCAAGCCTCATTGAAAATGAGTCCATTTGAACCATTGTATGGCAGAAAATGTAACACACTAGTGAGTTGGGATAATCCAATAGACAGAGAAGTTGTTGGGATAGATTTGTTAAAGGAAATGGATGAGAAAATGTAAAAGATAAAGAAGAATTTAAAGGATGCCCAGGATAGGAAAAATATATATGCATAAAAGAATAGAGTGTTTAGAATATTTTAATTGGGATAACATGTTTTCCTAAAAGTGAAGGAAAAAATCATTTTTCTAAGATTAGTAAGTCGTCCAAAGTTGGGAGCGATATATTTCAGAACTTTTGAAATCTTAGAAAAGATAGGGCCCGTTCCATACATGAGAGAATTGTCTACATCCATGAGCATGCATAACATATTTCATGTGTCATTATTAAGGAAATATGTGCATGACCCTAACCACATAATTTATTGGAATCTGATCGAGGTGGAGCATGAATGGGATTTCCAAGTGGAACCAGTACGCCACCTGGAATGGAAATTTGAAGTCCTTAGGAACAAGGCCATTGGGTTGGTAAAGGTTCAATGGATATGATACGGTCCTAAAGATGATACATGGAATCATGAAGAGAACATGTGGGAATAATACCCACAATGTTTTTTCAATTTTGAAGAAAACATAATGCAAGGGTCAATTTTGAGCAGCGAGAGTTATGGTACCACATCTTAGAGTCCTATCCAATTGTGTTGGAGACCTTGATAAAAGAATGGATTATTCCTTGGGTTAGACTTGATAAAATGATTGTACATCCCTTGGATTATCCTTGATAAATGAATGGTGCATTCGTTGGGTTTGTGAGTTTAGGGGAACAAGAAATTATGGTTGGAACTATTGTTGGAGTTACGAATTTGCAGAATTTATGTTCTAACTATTGTGTTGTAAATTTTCATATATATATAACGACATAGTATGCACCGAGGACTGCACACAATTGTAGGGGAGGGAGAATGTAACATCCCACCTATAATCCCTAGTTTAATTAATTCTTATGTATATATGACGTGTGGCTGCGACCAAAGCGATGCAATATGTGAATACTATTTCTATGCGTTAATAATAAGATGTGATGCTAGGTGCTAAGGGGATATGGACAGAGATGGGAACTGAATTAATCCACAAGAGAGGGAAGTTTCTAAAAGAATTCCTAAGAGGGTTTCCAAGGGGAAATTACCCATGTATATTAATTCAACCCATTTTCCTAAATTTGCTATTGGTATATGAACCTTCCAATTTCTGATTGAGTGTTTGAAAAGCCAATCATTGAATACATGTAAGATGGTGGGTGTGAGTAGTCACATCCCATAGTTATTCGACACATTGGTGTTAAGTAGAATCATATTGTGTAAGTGTGTTAGTTAAAAAAGGAAATCCAAAGGGAGGCAATTCATATGGGTTGGGACAATAATTTGAGATGGTCAAGTTTTGTACATGAGGAGTAAAGAGAAAGCAGGAAAGATAGCTTGGATCTTGTGAAACCATAGAGTGTGGATTATAGAGCATGATCGAGCTTATCTAGAGCGTTTTGGAGCTAAATGTTGAAGATAAATGTTGTTAATCCTGAAGAGTGAACTTCTTATTGAGTTGCATTAAAATAACAAGTGCTTGTTGTTGTTTTATAATAGTTCTCCTGGAAGCAAGTTCCCTTAAGTAATTTCCATGTGAGATATTCCTAGATACCTATGCAAGAGAGACTCTGATAAACAAATGGGACACTCGAGGGGATGATACTAGTGAAGCGGTACATTGCTCAGGCTGGGAAGGTCAAGAGGAAGAGAGTTGGTGGAAAATCGGGATAGTTGTAGGCGAATACCAGTAGGTTGTGGGAATTATTAGTCGTGAGTGGACAATGAGAGACCAGTATATTTTTTGGATTACAAGCCTCATATTGGGGGTGACTAGTTGTTGATATTTTGAATAGTCAGTCTATGGTTAGGTGGAACAACCATCCCAAGAAGTTGGTTGCACAATTGCTTATCAAATATAAGTGTTTTATCTTGTTGTTGTGTTATTTTACATGTGTTATTGTTGTGCATGATCTTTGTGTATGAGAAATATTATATGCTATTGTGTTGAGATATTAAAATGTATTTCATGACTATTTAGCATGTTATGCATGCATGTAGTTAAATGTAATAGACAATAGATAAATCTAGTTTTAATTTGTAGCTGAAAGCTATAAGAAATTTAAATTAGTATCATAGTTTCATTTTTATGAGTATTTTACATTGTAATGTCCCACAGTTTGGTTTGGGTACATTACAAAAGTTGTATAACATTATCCACATTTCTTAGAGTTTGATTCTTTCAAAAACCATCAAACTCATTTCCTATGAAGTAATTAGTAGTGACGTTCCTCATAACGTACTTGTATATAATATATTTCCTAGGTGTTTTCATGTTGGCCTCATCCCTAACCCTACGGAATATTCTTCGCATACTTTTTTGCTAGATTGTTCCCTCATATCCCACACCTTTTGGAGTAGGGTTCCACTTGTCCCATGGAAAATAATTTACTTTGGTGTTTTTTATCCGTTTCACTCACCCAAGGAATAATGATTTAATCTTTGTAATTGGATTCTCTAATCAATTTGTTTCTCGTTAATAAAATAAATTGAAAATAAACTTTACAGATGTAACATCCCACTCTGGCGCACTTAGAAAACTTATTCTTTGAGGGCACTTGCTCGCAAGTGATTTGGATTTTTATGATGATAAACATTTATCCTTGATGATGATGCGTTATGATGGATGACATGATGTTTTACTTCTTTGACATAACCAGGTGCTATTGACTCAGTTTATTTGAGTGTGCAGGGTTTGACCTGGAGGATGCAGAGGCATCGACGAAACCCTTGGACTCCGGATTGAGTCAGGGAGTGTGCTATTTGAGTTAATTTATTTACCATGATATTTATTGATTTGATGATATGTTGTTGACATGTTCTGACATGATGGTTGATGATGCAGGCTGATGATAGCTTGCCGAGCAGACTCACATATGGAGTAAAGGGGCCACACACGATTTCTAGAGAGGTTGAGTGAGAGGTGTGGTGTTGTGGGGAAATTCTACCCTACGGACTAACAAGCTAGGGTTTAAACTTGCATGCAGATCATGACCCTTAAGAAATTACTTCTAACCTTCTACCCCAAACCTAAAACCCTTTTTCACATGCACACATGGGAAGAACCAACTGACCTTTTTTATCGACGGTTGGTGTAGATCCTCCATTGTGCTTTAACCCTTTTGCTTCTGTTGCTCCTTCCAAAAATCTTTCCTGCAATCAAGATGAAACTACACATGCATGCTATTGTTCTACTAGAGGGTTAGAGATTAAGCATAAATCAAATAGAACATATAAGATCCTTGTATTTGGGACGGGAAAAGTATCTTTTTATTAATCTCAATATGAACCAACTTACAATGATTATA
>SNQJ01S0050388.1:46560-83199 GCA_010110895.2 Picea sitchensis | reverse complement strand
GCCATGCGCGTTGCGCTCCTGAAAGAAACCAAAATTTAATGATTAACTTACATACCTTTCTGTTATCGTGTTTAGCAGTCAGTTCCATTTCAGGAAACCAAATGAAGTTTACATTATTATTTGATTTTATTTTTAATTTTTATAATTATTTCTTAACCAAAAATTATAGCCGTAGTCTAAATGTTCTACATTTTGGGGTTTTCTGGTCATTCTTCGGTTTGATTTTACTATGATGACGAATGGTTGGATCTACAGATTTGAATGGTTAAGTTCTAGTACCCATGACTTTTTCAGCAAACCGAATCCATTTATGTATTCAGAAAAACAATTTAAACAACATAAATTTTGTCTAAATTTACCTCACAACATTCAGACCAATTCCTATAAAAAAAATATTCAAAAATAGAACATTTACAGTGTTTATGTTCTGTATTACAGTGTTTATGTTCTGCGGTTTATGTTCTGTATTACAGTGTTGCATCCGAGAAATTGTTTTTGGTTGTGTCCTTACCTTTCACTTATCTGCTAAAGAATGGGATATGGAGTTCCCTTGCCACGCAGATTTAATTGGTTCCTGACCTGAAAATCATTGCCTCCTACCACATGGTATCCAAATTTGGATCCAGGTGAATGCTATTATTAGCCCTATGGTTGTAACATGTATCTGACAACTGGAGCAGAATTATCATAACCACTACTTCCTATATTTGATTTTTATTCTTATTATTGCTAAGTTGTTATTTTACTATCAATTTCATTGGGTGGTTAGTAATCGAATTCTGTCAACTTAAAAGAATTGTCATAATCACTACTGATCAGATTGTTACTTTCCCTATTGATGTTAAATTGTTATTTTATTATCATATTGACATTTGTTATGTAAATCTCACTGCGTTATTATTATTACTGCCTTATTAGAATTATGTAACTGCCAGATGTATTACTGCCTTAATGTAACTACCGGATTTGGAATTATTACATTATTACATTATTACATTATGTTAGGGTAAATGTAATATAAGATAATGTGATGGTAATGTTATTGCAACAAGTTATTGCAATGTTACTACATTATATTATAATGAAAGTAAGGTAATGCTAAGTTAATGAATTGTCTTATGATGGAATGTACGAATTAACATGTGAGGAATTGATAGTGTAATCTAATGCGATATATTGGAATATCAACGTCTTAATCATTAGTGTAATGACCATGCTGCTTAGTTGGTTAAATTGCAAAGTCTTTATATTATAATGTAATGATGCTAGCTTTTATGAAGATGTCATGGTAGTTTATTTATTGATACTAACATATGAGATGAAATGTGGATGTTATCATATTGCAAGGTAAGTGAGGTAAATGTAATGAAGTTATTCATTCAGGGTAGGTTATTGTAATAATTATGGCTGTTGATAAACATATATCATGAACTGTCCTTGAAATTAAGTACGAGGAGTTACCATGGCTTAGTAAATGGGGATTGAATTTAGTTGATTTTACATATCTAAGAATGGGTTGGTAACCCGTCATCTAATAGAAGTCAAATGGGGTAAGTGGTTTGTAATTAAAGTCAATGAGCCCTTCTAGTGGTTGGTCATTGTCGGTGTCCTTCTAACTTGCGTCTCCCATCAAGGTCGTGGTTTCCCTTGATATTGTAGTAATTGGTTCTCTTGCATTGCGTGGTTGCTTGTGTCGGGCGGGATATAGACACCTCCTTGTAGCCTTAGTATTTATGTCTGTGTGTGTGATCTTTCTGTGTAAAGAATCCAGTGTCGTATCAAGAATCTCGGGCCCTTTAAAGGCAAGGTTTCCACTCTTGCGACACACCTGACAGATATTACTAGTTTCTGCCTGAGCAGTCAGCCAGGAGCCTATATGAACTTCTCTCTCTCCGGAGCAGAGGACTAAGATTAAACGCCCTACTTTCCTGTGCAGAAATAGTAAGATCTACTACTATGGATTCATCCCTCTGTGTTCGTATTGTGTATAACCCAGTATGTCATTAAATATTTGCGTTGTGTGCCTTATGTCTATGGTCCTTTATTGCTTGTTGTTACTCATTGTGTGCCTTCAATATTCTTGTGATGAACATTGTGGTGGTGTCTTGTTGGTTGTCGAATGGCGACGTAGAGTCAAGTGTGTATGTTACTTCTACACGTGCGCACACACCTTAACTAAAAAAAAATAATTGCACCTGTTAACAACGTTGTTCTCGTAACGAGGAGGTTGTTACAACAGAAAATATTCATCATCAATGTTTATGATGATATAGTTTCGCATAAGTCTTTTTCAATACTTTCCCAATTGAACTAGAAATAAATTAAATATTTAAATATTTGTAAACTGGGGGAAATTAGAACCTCTCACCCTTGAATTGAACATCATCCTCGATGTTCCAATCCGAGCATATCATCTCTAAAACAAATATGGGTATTATTTTTTCATGTCTTCCTCCATTTCTGGATAGCCACCTCAAGATGAAAGTTCCTCCATTGCACCTTAACCCAAGTGATGACTTGGTTTTGCAACAAAATTTCCTTCCTGTCGAGAACATGTAATGGTTCCACTTGAAACTCTCCTTTTGGTTCCACCTGAATCACATTCCAATTTATAGCATGAGTTATATCACGTAGATACTTCTCTAATAATGGACATGAAATACATTGTTAACTTTTAAACTGGTTGGAAGTGCAAGTTGATAGGCCACTGGATCCACTCTGAAGAGCACTTGAAATGACCCACAATATCTAGGTTTCAACTTGTTACTTTTTTCAAAATTTATTGGACTATTCTTGTGTGTGACTTTAATATACAAATTATCTCCAATATTAAATTTTCCATGTGTTCTTTTCAAATATGTAAAGTTGTTGTGTTTGTCTTGCGAAATTTTGAATTTTTCTTTTTCTTTTTGTAGAATTGTTTCCATTTCCTTTAGCATATATGGGCCTAAAACCATCCTATCAACTGAGTTGTCCCAAATAAAAGGCATTTGACACTTTTCTTCATGCGTCACCTCAAAGAGAATCATCTTTAAGGAGGCATGATAACCATTATTGTATGCAAACTCAACCATGTGAAGGCACTCTTCCCACTTTGTGGAATACTCCATCACATACATCCACAACAAATCCTCTAAAATTTTGTTAGTCCTTTCAATATGATCTTCAATTTTAGGATGGTATGTGGTACTAAATTTCAAGTGAGTATCCAAACCACTGAACAAATCCTTCCAGAAATTCGAGCTGAATTTGATGTCCCTATCTAAAATTATAGTCTTTGGTATACCATGCATCCTAAAGATTCCTTTCACAAATATTTAAACAATATTTATTTCCTTATGAGTTGATTTCACTGGAATGAAGTGTGCATCTTTAGTAAGTTTTTCCACTTCTACCATAATGGAGTCATTTTATCTATTAATTGTACGAAAGCCGGTAATAAAATCCATGTCGATTACTTCCCATTTCCACTCAGGAATGGGTATTGGATGCAATAATCCAGTTTGGTGATGGTGCTCATCTTTAACTTGTTATCACTTAAGGCACCTACCAAGATATTGAACCAATTCATTTTTCATTCCAGGGGAGAAATATTTTTTTTTTTTTTAAGTTGTTATAGTCTTTTGGTCACTTGGGTGACTTGAATAAAGTTTTTTATGTACTTCAACCAATAATAATTTTTTCAATTCTGCGTTATCTGGAATGTAAATTATACTCTTATACAACAATAGTCATTCTTGACTATATTTGAATTTTATGTCTTCTTCACTTGTGTCATCATTCTTTAATTTTTCCTATAAATTTTTATAAACTTCATTGTTTTATGTTGTTGATTTTATTTTCTGTTTTAAATTGGTTTGCAAATTACTATTGTAAACTGGATTTGATTTTCTACTGAGTACATTTTCTATTTTATTCTCTTTTCCCTTAATGTGTTTTATCTCGAAATCATACTCACTTAATAAATATCAACATGTGATCTGTCTTGCATTCATTTTTTTTTGATTGAAAAATAATTTAAGACTCATACTATCTATTTTCCACAAAAATATCCTACCCAACAAGTAGTGACACCACATCGTTAAATCATGCACAATAGTAGTTAATTCTAGATTATTCATTTAATAGTTATTTTCATGAGATGTCCATTTTCGTGATTCATAACCAATCACATGATCATCATATAACAACACTCCTCCTAATCCTTATTTCGAGGTATCAATACAAACCAAAAAATCATTATGTGGATCTATTATATTTAAGATAGGTGTTATTGTTAATAACCGTTTCAATTTTTTAAATCTCTGATCTTGACACTTTTCTGTCCATTTAAATATGATTCTTTTATTTTGCAGTGAAGATATTATATAAGAAAGTTTTGAGAACTCTTCTATGAATGGTGATAACCTGTGATTCCCATGAAATATTAGACATTTGACAAATCCTTTGGCCCTATCCAATATACAATGGCGTTGACCTTTTGTGGGTCAACTGAGATTCCTTCACCCAAAATTACATGTCCTAAATTTTGTACTTTGTCTTGATAAAATTCACATTTACTAAACTTTGCATAAAGTTGGCACTCTCTAAGGGTCTGCAAGACAATTTTCAAATTTTCTTCATGTTCCTATTTAGTTTTTGAATAGATCAATATATCATCTATAAACAAAATCACAAACATGTCTAGATAATTTATAAACATATTATTCATTGAGCACATAGTTGCAGAAGGTGCATTCATTAAACCAAAAGGTACCACTACAAATTCAATGTTCATATCTAGTTTCCAATGTAGTTTTATGAATTTTATCCTATTTAATTCTAATTTGTTGATATCCTAACCACAATTCTATCTTAAACAAAATCTTATCTCCTATGACTTGATAAAACAAGTCATCAATCAAAGGAAAATGATACGTGTTTTTAATAGTCATCTTGTTAGATTGTTTGTAGTCAATACATAATCGAAACATTTTATCTTTCTTTTTGAAAAAAAAAAATTGGTGCTCCCCACAAAGACACACTTTGTCTGATATATTGTTTATATAACAGTTCTTGAAGTTGCATCTTAAGTTGTGTCAGTTTTGAAGTACTCATTTGGTATGGGGCCTTAGGAACTACTGCAGATCTAGGTACTAATTCTATGGTAATATATATGTGTCATTTAGGAGGTAATCTGAGAATTTCCTCACGAAACACATAGTGAAATTTGAGTAGTGGATCATTAGATAACAAATTCTCATTCATCTGTTCAATATTATCGGATATGTGAAAAAAATAAATGTCAAAACCTTTTATGGAATTCCTTTGTAACTTTAAAGAAGAGATATGTCTTACCAAAACACCCCACAATATTCCTTTTAATTCTCTCCTTTTGCCAAAATTGTCTATATAGTTAAAGGTATTTTCAAAACAATTTACAAGAGTTGAATGTTTCTCCAACCAATCCATGCCTATGAGAAGATCACAAGATCCTAATGGTAAAATATTCATATCTAAACTAGTATCCATTCCATCCATATTCATTGCACAGTCTTTTACCATTTCAATAACTTTCCTTTTTGTTCTTGCAACTAACTAAACTAGTCAATATTTCTTATGTTTGAATTTCTCCAGTTTACAGTTTTCTACCACTATAGGTGAAATATAACTCACACTTGCACCAGGGTCTATTAAAATAGATACGAGTTTCTGATTTAGCATACCCTCTATATCCACCATGGAATATTGGTGATCATCTTGTCGATTTTTTAGGAAAGCATTGATCTTGCGAATACTTCGAGAAATATCATTTACTTTTGTCACTTCCTACATGTTGTAAAATGCATGATTTGTGTTTTTGTTTAAAATAAAATTTTGGTAGATATGAGGTTCTTTACATCCCCAACATTGAAGACACAACCTAACTTTCTCACTAACTATCTTATTCGCAAAATATGTAGGTTTTTTGTAGTTATGAACTGATACAATTTGTTTTCCAAGAAATCTATTTTTCCTAACTGGTGTACTGTGTGATGGTTGTCGAGGATGTTTAAAAGTTTTCCTCTTGGGATCAAACTTGTCCTTATGTTTGTGTTGCCATTTTTTTTCATTTTCTGATCACTGCTTAAATTGAGTAAAGCATAGTTTAGCATGCCTTATTACTTCATCCATGGTCTTTGGATTAAGAAATTTAATTTTTTCCTTGTATGCTTGAGGAAAACAAATTATGAATCTCTAAATGATTTCCTTTTCCTCTCGAGGACAAGGTACATATCTCATCAAATTCACAAATCTACTCACAATGTCTTCAATGCAAATATGTCCCAACTCAATATCATGGAACTCTTTGGCCTTTTCATTGTAATATCATTCTATTAAATATTTATGTTTAAAATATTTCTTGAACATCTTCCATTTCAGTGGATTGTTTCTAATCTTATTAATTGTTTTCATTTTTGACCACCAAATAGTAGTCTTTGCATTCATTTTGATACACAACTAATCTAGCCTTCAAGTTTAAGAGGTAAATATAAATTTGAAAATACTACTCATGTTCATAATCTAAGCTTCTTCTCCCTCCTCGGACTCACCATAAAATTTTGATGGCCTGGTTTTCTTAAAATCTCCAAGAAATTCTTCCTCATGTCATTTTTGTGTCTTTGTTTTAGGTATAACTAACTGCAAAGTTTTATTGTCTAAATCATCCTCACTATTTTCTTGATATAAAATCTTTGTTTTATCACTCTTCGTTTGATCTTCCTTACATTTATGTGATTCTTCATTAGATTTATTTTTTTTGGCATTACTCGTAGTATGTGCCATCAGTCTTTGTTGTTTCATATCAATCACGTTTTTAAGAGGAATAGCATTTAACTCTTCATGTTCCTTACTAGATTTAAGTAGTATTTCATTATTTGTCTTTATAATTTACATATTTTCTTTTAAACTATGCATGGTTTCCAACAATCATATAAAAACATATTCCGGTTGATCACTGTTGAGTTTTACATACATCTGGGGTTCACTTTGAGTTGATATTTAAGGTTATTGAGCCATGCTAATTTTTTATTTGATTCTGATATGTGCAAGACACAATGACGTCAATTATTTTGTTTATAAGAGGTATTCAGTTTTTTTCCATATTAAAAAAAATTACGTTTGCTTGAGCCCATAAGAAACACATTGTCTCCTTCAACAAATTGTCATTCGAAATGAAATTGATCTCCTTGTTTCTTCATGTGATTATGAGCCATGGAAAAATTGGTTTTGAGGGTGTGGAGGATGGCTTCACGAACTACATGATCATTTTCAACCTCTTGAAAATTTGATACACTTGACATGTAGGAGAGAACTGGGGGGGAATTTATCCATATACTGCATCAAAAGGAGTCATGTGAGTAGTTTTATGGTAACATGTGTTGTACCACCATTCAGCGAGGGGTAACCACTGAATAGGTTTCTAGACATTTGCTAACAAATTCAGTTTGGAAATCAGTATAGGGATGATAGGTGGTGTTGATATCAAATTGGGTGCCCTGGAGACGAAACAATTCTTTCCAAAAATTGCTAATAAAAGTGGGATATTGGTCAGAGTTAATACAATGAGGCATGTCATGAAGCTTGAAGATATTTTCCATGAAAATTTGAGCTACCGTGGATGTTCTGAATGGGTGTTGGAGAGGATAAAAATGAGAATATTTAGAAAGAAGATCAAGTACCACCATGATGATTGATTTATTTCGCATTTTAGGTAAGAAAACAATGAATTCCATAGAAATATCCTGCCAAATAGCTGACAGAATAGAGAGTGGTTGTATTATTATAGGGGTCTTGACTCTTTCTCCCTTATTCCATTGATAGACATCACATTCTACCACAAGGGTGCAAATGCATTATTTCATACCATCCTAGGAAAAATAAAGTTTTACCCTTTGATAGGTTTTGGTGAACTCATAATTCCCATTTGTGGGGGAAGCATTAATATTCAAAAGAACCATATATTTAAGTTGTGACTATTTGTTGAGATACAAATGAAATTTGTATCAAAGATCGTTATTGTGCCAATAATACCTAGGAGAAATTGGATAATTTTCTTTCAACAGTTGGATAAGGCCAAAACTTTCAGGGTCTTGTAGCCATTCCCGGTGAGCATATTGAAGCCAATCTGGTATAATGAAGAAGAGAGAAAAAAGGGATCCTTCTTCTTCATACTTCTCGGAAAGAGTGTCAAAAACCACATTTTATTTTCCCTTGTAAATTATCTCATAATCATGTCCAAATATTTTGGTGACCCATTTTTGTTTATATGGGGAGGAAATTTTTCATTCCAGAAAATGCTTGAGGCTCAGATGATCAGTTTTAATTTGGAATCATCGGCTGAGTAGATAAGGATGCGAGAGATCGACAACAAGAAGAATAGACAAAATTTAATTTTCATAGATTGATTGGCCCAAATGGTGCTTTGATTGTTGTTTGATAGTGAAGGCCATCGACCATCCTTCTTGCATGAGAACTATGCTAATTCCTTTCTCGGATGCATCACATTCCACGACAAAAGTCTTTTTGAAGTCAAGAAGGGCCAGGACAAGATTTGTGTACATAGACTCTTTCAAAGCATGGAAGGATTGATCAATTGTTGGAGTCTAATTGAAAGCATTATTTTTAAGGAGAGAAGTGAGACGTGCTACAATTTTTCCACAATTCTTAACAAATTTGTGATAATATCCTGTTAAAGCTAGAAAACCATATAATCTCTTCATAGTTTTGGTGTGTGGCCAATCGTGCATAGCTCCAATTTTCTTACCATCCACCCTTACACCATCCTTTCCAAAAATATTACCCAAATCTTCACTTTTGAGGCTCTGAAGGAACATTTAGATTGTTTGAAGAAAATTTGGTGTTGAGAAAGGAGATGGAGAACTTGATCCACATGGGAAATATGGGTTGTACATGTTTTACTATAGATCTAAGAATATCATCAAAGAAATCTAAGACAAAATGATGGAAAAAATAATAGAAGACATAGTTCAGGAGACTTTGGAAAGTGGAGGTGGAATTACATAGGACAAAGGGCATGACCAAGAAATGATAGTGGCCCTCATGAAATCGAAAATTCATCTTGGGAATGCCATCCTCTTTCATACATATCTAGTGGTAACCATAACGAATATCAATTTTAGTAAAGTATTGAGCACCACTCAATTCATCAAATATATGATCAATGGCATGAATGGTAAACTTGTCTTTGATGGTGAGTTTGTTCAGACAACAAAAGTAAGGAAACATGTGCCACGTGCCTTATTTATTGAGGAACATGACCAGCGGAGAATAATAAGGGATGGTACTATAACATATGACACCTTCATTGAGAAGTTCTTGAATACATTTCTTACTTTAAATCTTCTCGGAAAAGGGATGATGATATGGGTGAAAATTAGGAAGAAGAATTCCGAGAACTAGAGGAATGGAATGATCATGAACATCGTGGGAAGGAGGAAGGCCATGGGGAGTGGAAAAAATATTTTGGTGTTTGGAAAGTATAGATTGGAGGCCACGATGCACATATGGTGTCTCAACTGTTTGAATGGAATTGAGTTGGGAAATAGTGTCTCAGTGGCCTTTTTTGAGGAGATTTTCCATTGGATGGGAATTGATTATATCAAGGGAGACTATTGTGATGCCTTGGAACTTATACTATTGTTCATATTATTGAGATTGCATGGTCAATTACTTAAAATCCATGAGGATGGTACTGAGAGTGGGTAATCATTCTACACCTAACACAATGTCACAACCACCCATGTTGATATTGGACATATGAGATTTCAGGTTATACCGACCAATTTGGAGACACATTTTCACAGCACCCCCCACATTTCATGGAACCTCCATTGACAATCATGATTTGAAAATTGTTGACTGCATGGATATAGAAATTGGTTTCTTTAGCTATGTGTTGATGAATAAAATTATGAGTGCTACCACTATCAATGAGAATGATGAGCTTCCAATTTTTAATCTAGCCAATCAACTTGAGGGTTTGGGGAGTAGAGAAGCTAGTGAATGCATTCAATGAAATGACTTATTCAAATTATAGTGGATTAGATGATGGAGTGATAAGAGATGGATCAAGGAGCTCCATTGCATGAGAATCCTTGATATTGTTGTAAACAAAATCCTCAGAGATGGCCATGAACAACTTTTGCTCCTTACACTTATTTTTTATCACAATTGTAGAAAAGACCCCTCAGATTGTGTTCATCCATTTCTACCTGGGTTAATTTTTGGATCTTGAGAGGTGTGGGATGAGGGGAAGAAGTGGGAGGGTAAGGGCATCAAGGGAAAGAAGGTTTGTGGTGTTGAGAAAAAAAAACTTATTGGGATTCCTTCACACATGGAGTAACTTCAAACCAAGTGTGTGGGTGAGTCATGAGGACTTGAGCTCAGACTTCATCCTTGAGGCCACTGATAAAGTATTCTCGAAAATAGTATTATACATGCCCTTTGTTATGAAATGGAATTGATCAAATGCAACGATAAAATATTCCATGGTAACCTATTATTTCAATTTCATCAAACGATTGAGGGAGTGTGTATTAGTGTCAAAGTAATCATAAAGTTCAACCACAAACTGTGTCCACGCAATATATCCTTGGAGTGATTTTCAACACCATTGCCACCATGTCCAATGTTTAGGATCCAAATATAGGAAACTGTAATGAAGTTTGTCCAATTCATCAGTGATTCCATGCAAGAAGAAGTAGTGCTATGTTTGAGTGACCCAACCAATTGGATCTGATCCATAAAATGTTTTCACCTCTACTCGTGCAAGACATGGATCACGATGAAAAGGGTTGGACTCAAACTGCTTGGAATTGGAGGAAGTTCTACTTTCTAGGTTAGAAGGTGGGTCATATGAGGAATGGAGTCCAAGAATGGGTACTTTTTCTAGGACCTTGCTAGAAAAGGAGTGAATATGAGATTCAAGGTGGGATGCAAGCTTCTTGGCAAGGTGGGAATTTATGTTTTTATTTAGTTCCTCTTTCATCTGGTCCATTTGAGACTCATTGTGGGTAGTGATGCAATTTTCAAGGTCTCTCTTGTGAGTGGTGGTCATGGTGAGGGGAAAACACATGAAGATGTTGGAAAGAAGGATGGTTTAAAAGAGTTGGTGGTTCCATAAAAAAAAAAGAATAAAAAATGATAGGTATCATTGGGATCAAGATGAAAAGAGGATTCCAATGTAATAGGTCCAAAGTAGAGGTCTCAGACCACACGAAAAAAAAAGGTTGAAAAATGGCAGGTATTAGTGYGAGTAGGATGAAAAAAGGAGTCTAATGGTATAGGTCTCAAATAAGGSTGCATGCAGGGCCCAAACTCTTAATAGGAAAAAACCAGTGTTGAAATGCCCAAATTCTTAACATGAGAAGTCTTGTATGTTCCCTTCATGTGTTATTTGTGTCCAAGGGGTTASGATTTTTGTGGGTTTCTACATAAAATGGTTTGACATACATTATAGCTCTCTGATATAGGTGTAGGGTCGAATAGTAGTACTTGGAGCAATATATCAGGGAACCAACTAAAAAGGGTATACCGTACGTTTATCCATACTACCCAATTACCCATGTACTAGAGAGTATATTCTCAAGTGTTGTTCTCGATGACACTATAGTAGTCAAGATACAAATAGATTTATCTCCAGAGGGATTCAAGATATCTAGGCCAATCTGTATATATGTGTTGTCTGATGTGCTACTACTTGAAGGGGTACCAACATGGGTTGCAACGGTACCAACATAGGTCTTCTTACATTGACTTATTCCAATTTATTAAATAGGCCTTATTAACTAATGTCAACCTTTATTACATGGAAATATATTATTCTATCTATGTGAGGGATTAGGGAGGCTAGGTCCATAACACATAAGGTCATAGTGTTTCAACCATGCTCTTATATAATTTGTAATGACTTTATCCATCCATTTTTTTTTTAATTCATATTTAAAAATATAGTGGTATAGTTATGTTGAGGCACTTTTCTCATATAAATATTATTAAATATTCCTTACATACAATTATTTAAAGTTCCAAAATAATTCTTCATGGTGTTACCATGAAAGAATACTTATCCAATGACACTTGCACCGACATTAACTGAGTATTGTATCTTCACAGGTATAGAAAAGCTATTCTTCTTTTTAACTTAGTATCTATAAATTACTTTATTATGTTTGGGGATATGATCACCATGCATATGAATGTAACATCCTACTTTGGCACACTGAGCGAACTTATTCTTTGACGACACTTGCTCGCAAGTGATCCAGATTATTATGCTATTAAAACTTTGATTTTATTATGAGGCGTTATGGGTTGATGATATGTTGTTTTACTACATTGACATAGACATGTTCTATTGACTCAGTTTTACTGAGTGTGTAGGGTTTAGGACCTCGAGGATGCAAAGGCATTGATGGAACCCCTTGGACTACAGATTGAGTCAGGGAGTGTGCCATTGGGGTTTGATTGTTTTACTGTGATATTAGTGCATCTCACTAGATGATATGATGTGGATATGTTCTCACATGATTTGTTGATGATGTAGGCTGACGATAGCTTGCCAACTAGACTCACATATGGAGTAAAGGGGTCATGCATGACTACCAAAGATGTTGAGGGAGAGGTGTGGACAACAACCCTGCCATAGCGTACTAGCACTCCCACCATGGCTCGAACTATAGGTTAACGATTACCTAGTTCGAGAGGACCCACGACGCCGTGAGGGAAGACTGCGGCAGTCGCTCACGATGATTCTAAGGAATAAGGCCCCTGCCTTATTGCATGCCCCTTAGAATCATCGTNCACCTGGCGGAGTGTTGACTCCAAGGGTTATTGATGTCTACCAAATCAGTCAAGAGGCGAGTGGCACCCTTGGAGCATGTGGTGAGTCCTGAAGGGCACATCGCGCAAGGGAACATATGAGGTGAGTGGCACCCTTGGAGTACCTAGTGCGTCCTGAAGGGAATGTCGCATTGTTGATGATAGAGGGATGAACCTAGATGGCCTTAAGATGAATAACATGTTAAGTAATTAAAAAAAATAAAAAATAAAAGAAATTCCCTAATTAAAGGTCACCCAGTACAAAATTCAAGGCCTAAGTGTAAGATATGCTAGTGGTAAAATTTATCTCTCAATAATAATAATAATAATAATAATAAAACTAAATCCACATGAATAATAAATATGATCTTCGTTAAATCTTGTAACATGGAGTAAGAAATGAATTGTTTCAATTTTTTTTTATGTTGGATTATAATTTAAAAAGGGAATTAACTATTTTATTACCTTAATAAATTAAAATATACTAATTAAATATGACAAGGGAAAAAGGGTTAATTTTCAGACCTGCCTTTTTGAGTTCTAAGTAAAAGGGGAAAGAGGGAAAGTCAAAAAGAAAAGGAAATTAGGGAAAAGAGGTAACATAAAAAGGGAAAAAGGAGAACTTAAGGGAAAAAGTGGAAAGTCAACTTAATAAAGAATCTACCATTTAAGAGCTTCTAATTTTAAACTAAATTAGCAATTTAATAAAAGGGAAAGCTATTAAAACCTGTTAGAGAATTTGGGGACACCTAGGAGTGATTCTAGGAGTAACTCTAGGTGGGTGAGGGAAATAAAGATAATTACTTAATTAAAGAAATTAATTTTGGGAGGAATGTAGGGGATGGGGGACACTTGTACGGAGAGGAATTTTTAGGAATTTATTTTTAAAACTTTAATTAAATGAGATTTTAGGAAAGAAAATAAGTTCAAAAGTCTATAAAATGAAGGAAGGAGAAGGATGAAGGATCATCTTTTGTTTGCATAACGTTACGCTGCAGAAATATCTACTTGACTGATTTACTTGTGGGAGTTGGGATACCCAACTCGGAGAGGAGTGGTAGCTCAGCCTTGCGAGGCGAGCTGGGAGCTAGTCAAAATCTCTGGATAGTGCGTGTGGCCCCTTTGCGGCTCAGGGGGATAAGGGGGAAGAAGAGTATCCCTAGCATTGGCTGGGAGGTGCCAGTGAAGTCTTGACGATCGACAAGCGGGAGTTGCACAGAGCATGCGGATGACACTCGGAGTGGGCGAACATGAAACAATACACTTTCTTCGTTTGATTGGTACATTGTTGTAGGATTTATGATTTGGATATGCATGTTCACAGGGTAGGTAAACTAGTTGTCTAGTTTCTTGACTGAAATTTTTATAGCCTAGCTGATTGATTGCTTGATTGATTTCCCATGACCTTCATTTTCCCGCATGTTGTGACCACCTTGTTGTGTTGTTTGTGACCTTCATGGTGGTTTAGCCTTCGTCCCTAACTCACCAGTCCTCGCCTGAGCAGTCAGCCAGGAGCTTGATCTACGGTCGTCGCCTTAGCATTAAAATACCTATGGATCTCAAAGCCCTTCTTTTCTGTGCGAGGATGATGAGAGAAGGATGATCTCGTCAGCAGTCTGCCTCTATTATTGTCCTTGGTCGATTGTTGTTTGTGCCTTCTAGAAAAAAGTGTCTCTGTGTATGGAATTCTTGCGTATTGTTGGTTATCTGTGCAACCATTCCATGCCCTTTTGCTTTGGGTCCTTGCGCTCTCATTGTTGTCTGCATTGGATGGGTATTCTTGATGGAAAATGATTTAATCGCGTGTCTGCATTTTTCCATTTGGTATTCTAGCATTGGACAGATTTATTGAAGTTCTGTCTACAATTTTATATTGAAATTGTATTATTACTGGAGGTTTTGTGTGTGATTTTATAATGAAAAAGTATTATGGCTGGAAGTTGATGTCTATGATTTTTGAATGAAAGCATTTTATTATTGGAAGTTATTTCTGCTATATTTTTAATGAAAACATTTTATTACTGGAAGTTATGTCTGCGATTTCTTTGGCTTTTCTAGGCATTGATACCCTGCATTTTTTTTCACCGATTGTGCAAGGGCGATTTTTCATTTTCTGATATTAACCATTTTATAAATTTATCTGCACTACCACATTGGTACCTCTGTAATTTTTCTGAGTTAGCGATTATGAATATCACGTGTCAACCATTTATCCATTTGGTATAGTTTGAGTTCTTTTTTTTTTCTAAGTGAAATTATTTTTACCTCAGCGAATTCCTTGGGTGATTTTACCTAGGCATCTCCATCCCTGAGCGAATTCCTTTTTACCTATGCATCTTCTTGATTGAGCAAATTTTTACCAGTGCGACTTCATTTCAGCGATTGGGTAATCTACGATTGGAACAGTGTAACTGTGGTGACTCCTATAGCTTATGCTGCCTGTATTGTTTCCTCCAAATTAAAGGCCCCATCCCTGTGGCATTTTCCATAGAGATATTGTAGACAACAAACCTTAGGGAATTTAATTGACCTCCAAAGAAAATTTGAGCATAAATGGTCCAAATCGAACCTGGGTTGTCATGACGACGAGCAACACAATGAAGAAGTCTAGCTTCTTCTTGTATAAAATCTTGATAGTGCTGACAATGTGAATGGAATACACACTTTCGGCCCCTGCATTAGAGAATATTGTGACGAGAACATGCTCTTTCGTTTTAAACGGTCCTGGATTCAGCTAAAACTCCCATCTCCTCCCTGCAAAGAATTTTTTCCTAGTTATTGTTGCTGCCATTAGCTGGCCAAGTGGAAGGACTACAATCTGAGCAGAGATTGTAGTAATTATGAGAGGCTCTATTCTATACCAAAATAACTGATTGAGAAATGATATTACGATGCATGACAAGATTCCAAGAACCCACATCCTGAAAGTGAAGGCTTTGATCATCTGTTGTAGGAACAATGACAACCACCTCCTCGATCGGAGACTGGTCATCCAGTCCTCTGCTGAATCTTCTTTTGCAGGAACAAGACGTTACTCTTCTTCGTTCTGAATGGATTTAATCTGATCCCCCTCTGCAGTCCATGTAGATATCTGTTCCTCTTCTTATTTGTTTATGCTACTTGGGGATGCCTCTACAAGAACTACAATTACAAGGCACAATTCAGTTTCCATTGCTCAAATACAATTTTTTTTTATCACAAAGTGGGCGTATCAATTCCAAACAAAATATTTCTCTAAGGTATCAATGCCAAACAAAATAAAAGAGAAGGTTGTGGCTTACAAGAAATTTTGAGTGGATTCATTTTCATTCATCTTCAATTTTTTAAACACTGGATGTTATATTTATAGTAATAATAATAATTTATTTTTAAGATCATAGTTAAGTGAGACATCAATTTGGTATTTATACCAAATTGATGTATGAAAGATTTTTGTTTGTGGTATAATAGACTTATTTACTTAAAAATATAATTGTTAAAGTTTACAAAAATATACATACTCTACCCCACTCTAACTTTGAATATCTAACCTTTTAAGAAAGAAAACATACACTTAACATTAAGACAATAAAACTTTATCATATATTTGTAAGAGTGTGTTAAGAAAATGTGTATAAGTAAATGAGTTTTATCCATTGAATCACTTATGGGAAGTTGCTCTTAAATTTAGACTTGGATATATAGAGAGAGTGAGTTTAAGTGGTTGTGAGAAAAAATTGTCACTCTCCCTTCTCGAATTCAATCTCACCCCATTATATATTGCTTTACTATGATTGTTAACCTATAATTTATGCGCTAAGGAAATAAGGCTTACCTTGGGTGTTATCCCTAAAATAAGGAGAAGTGTCATGGAGATTTTTCATATATTTATCACTTGGAAATTTAAAACCTTACATACAATTTGATTTCATTAATTATACTTGTTGTTGAGAATAGGGGATCGTTCAGGATCCTTTGGATGTTTATAAATTAACAATAAAAAGAATGTGGTTAGATTTACATTTTAGGAGCAAAAATATTTTATTAATTTAGATGGGTTGTTTATTATATTTAATGATTGTCCTTAGCTTAGTGGGAGTGGTCTACTTGTGTCGGGCGAGATGTAGACACCTCCTTGTTCCTCAGAAAAGTCACCAGCCCTCAGACCTTAAATGGTCAAAATCGATGGGAACCTGGGCTTGAGCGTTGCTTATGTGTCTTGGAGGTCTTAACCATTGCAGGGTAGGACAGATGGGTAGTCATTTTTATTCTTGTCGGTTGAATGTCGTACATTTCTTCCAGGTGATTGATGTGATTCTATGTTTTTTCATCATGTTGTTGTTGCATGAGTTGCTAGCGCCTTGTTCGTCATTGTGTTGGTTGTCGAGTATAATGACATCATTACCTTCAAACACACACAAAAAAAAATAAAAAAATTTCACACTCATTATGTGAGGCTTGTTGTCGTGACAAAATAGGAGGTTTGTTACAATGAATTAACAAATTTGGATACATTTAACATGTATATGTTCATGTGGTGTTATGTTCTTTCTAACCCAGACCCTACTTGTAGTTAAATCATTGTGGTCTTGAAGGGATGAACTATTGCATGAATTAACAAATTTGGATACATTTAACATGTATATATGCATGTGGTGTTATGTTCTTTCTAACCGAGACCCTACTTGTAGTTTTGTAGTTAAATCATTGTGGTTTTGAAAGGATGAACTATAACCACATAAGCTCGAGAAAATATCATGTTGTTTCTACACTTTATTTCGTTATTTAACTCTTTACAAACTTAAGGTTCACTCTATAATATAGCATTGGTACTTCAAACCAACTCACATATTTCCTTATATTAATGTTAGAGGTGGCTATAACCTGCTATTCTTTATATTAAAAGGGGTTTTATGCTCAAGTATTTTCTTTACCTTAACCTTAACTAAGTCATGGATGTTAGTAGATCGAATTCACATGCTCCCGTTGTAAGTCAAACTACGATATAATATATTCATAGTATATATAATTAAAACCTCCTTTATTTTGTACTCTCGTCCCACCCATCACTCTCGACCTTAGGGTTGCCAGGTGGTGGTTGTGTCTATAGCTTAGATCATATACAACAGATACTTTCTATGGAATGTACACCCGTTAACATCCTTTATTGAATTATCTCAGGCTAATAAAGAGTTTCCTATCAGTTTTAGTGGACATTTACTCTTGGTTCACACTAATGCAAATCAAGAAGAATCTCAAGAGCTTGCCACGTATTGGCACCATTAAGATTTTCAACCTTCTTTATTGATATTACTTCTTACGTTTAATTATGATATGGAAATTTAGATCTATCACTATCATTCTTCACATGCTCTCTGCATCGGCTTGTCTAGAATAGGCATAGAGCCATGGGCTCCATTATTTTCAGAGCATAGGGTTTACTCATTTACTTTTACAATGGCAGAGAGGTTTATATTTACAGGACGACTAAAGTTGATCTAGAATGGATTCCTACAATCAGGAGGTATAATAATATGCTTCAATAATTCGATGGCTAGTTCCATCTTACTTATACTATTTCCAACAATTATTAATTCAACTCATATTCGTTTTTGTCCATGAGGATTAACAAAGATTATGCTGACCGAATTTCCGAACCTGAGACATATGGTCATCTTACTTGTCAGGGTAATCTCTTTTCATATTTTATTTCTTGGGTTTCAGGCTTTCTTCCTGTAGTTTTGTACATTTTATTCCGATTCTCTAACCCTCAGCTTATGGATTTCATTCAAGGTAAGTTGAAGCCTTTTGGAGTGTGGCCCATATTGTTGGATAAATAAGAGACGAGGTATCCTTTCTGTGCCCCACGCTCGATTTATTCTTCTTTTGTTTCTATCGGTGTGTCTTTCTCACTAAAACAATTCTAAGGGCATCTTGTTCGCGGTGGGTTGAATTAGTTGTTGTCGTCGAGCTATTGTATTGTNGAGACGAGGTATCCTTTCTGTGCCCCACGCTCGATTTATTCTTCTTTTGTTTCTATCGGTGTGTCTTTCTCACTAAAACAATTCTAAGGGCATCTTGTTCGCGGTGGGTTGAATTAGTTGTTGTCGTCGAGCTATTGTATTGTGTAGGATCTATCATTCCTTTCGATAATGGAATCATTTGAATATTGGGTACTCGTATCATCTCAACATAGCTTTAACATTTGAATTTTATTATTAAAAAGGGTTGAAATGACTGTACTATAACTAAACACATTCTATGTATAAGGCTTACGGTCACACCATGATCATTATATTATTAAAAAGGGTTGAAATGACGTTACTATAACTAAACACATTCTATGTACAAGGCTTACGGTCACACCATGATCATTATACTTTTAAATCATGTACTCTGGTTAATGTGTGATGTATATATGGTTATATATACTCATTTTTCTATATTTACAAATTAGTTCTTCTATTTGGTAGCATCTAGTTCCATAGTTCCATCTCGTTCCATGGTTACATGTTAAAAATATTTGACGAAGATTATTTGTTCGCTCAAGTCTTGGATACTATGGTAAAATGGCTTCTTACCAAACCTTTTATTTAAACTTTTACTCATCATATCATAATATATTTCTTATAGGACCTCTACATTTGTCATTTGTCATTTTTTTGGGTGCTTTGGTTCCAATATACTTCTAATACCAAAATAATATACACTAATGAATACTTTTGTATAAGATTTCAACCTCTCTCTACATTTTTATTTTTGTTTCAACAAATAATTTCAACCTCTCTCTTACATGCAAACATTTTTATTTTTGTTTCAACAAATAATGTCTTTCTCCTTCCAATAAATAATATTATTTGTAAATAAAATAAAAATAAAGGTTTTTTCTTCTTTTTCGAGAATCATCGAGATGCAATGTAAATGATAATAAACAACTAAAAGACTATATTCTACATGCATGCTATATTTATTTTCTTGTTGCCAACACTCGCATAACAAATAGTACTTAGATTTATTTATGGTTATAAGAAACAATATAACTCTTGCAATTATTATTTAATGTAGTCTCATTTAATGGTGAAGCAATTATATAAATAAAGAAAGAGAACATATCCAAGTCTCCTTAAATATATTTAGAAACAAATTGATTAGAAAACATGTTCCTCCCAATCATAGACACTAACAATCAATGTTACTTGTCCTTGTCACTCCCAAACATAAATATTTATTTCATATGGACTGAAACTATATAACCTTCTCTAGATTTCTCTAAGTTTGATTATGTCGAGAACCATGAAACTTATTTCCTCACAAGTACTCACTCATAACAAACTTGTATATAATAGATTTCCTAGGTGTTTTCAAGTTGGTCGCATCTCTAACCCTAGGGAATAGCCTTGGACTACCTTCTTGCTAGCTTGTTCCCTCATATCCCACGCCTTTGGGAGTAGGGTTCAACTTCTCCCATGGAAAATAAATTACTATGCTGGTTTTTATCCTTTCACTCACCCATGGAATAATGATTTACTCTTTGTTAATGGATTATCTAATCATTTTGTTTATTATTAATAAAACAAAATAAAAGTAAACTTTACAAAAAATATTCATCATCAATGTTTATGATGATATAGCTCCGCATAAGTCTTTTCCAATAATTTCACCACATAAGTAGCAAGAAATTAAATACTTAAATGTTTGTAAACTAAGGGACATTGTAGTTTCACATTTTAGGATTTTTCTTCGCTTTGTAAACCCATTTCATGTATATATTTTTTTAGATAAAATGAGATCATTTATCTTATTTTCTTAGTATTTGATTACTCTATCCTTGGATGTGATACCATCTTATTTTTCATGTACATTCTCTATATGGAATTCAATGTCTTCAAGTATCTTTCATTGACCTTCTTGAATCTTCTCTTTTCTCTCCTTCTAAATCTTCAATGTGATTCCATCTATCAAATTCTTACATCATTCTTCAATTATATATTGAATTTATAATTTACTTCATTAGTCTTGATGGATTCATCAACCTTCTTTCAAATTTCCTCTTCAAGTTTCTTCATAGTACCCTCTTCAATTTTTGTTGTGATACCTTCATCCTTATTATTTGATTACAAGCCCTGTAATTTCTTTCTCACCTTGTTAATATCATTAAGAAGTTCTTGATTAGGCTTAAACAACCTTTTGATTTCTTTTTCAATTACTCCCTTTGATGCATCCTTTTCCAACTTTTCTTTTCTAATATTTTCTTTCTTTAATTTATTAACCTCATTAATGAGTGATTCATTAAGGAGTTTCATATTGACTAACTTCTAATCCTTCTTAATAATATATTTATTTATCTCTTCATTATCCTTTTGTAATTTGGAGAATTCTTCTTTTTATTCCTTTAATTCTACTTGAATTTATTCATCTTCTCCATATTTTTTTCCTTCATCTATTTACCGGAGAATATTTTTTCAAATACCTCCCATGCCATTTTTTTCTCTAATATATTTATCAAAAATATGGACAGTTCCTAATATTCACAATAAAAATGATTATTTCCCAAAGGAGGGCCTTAATTAGTTTTCTTTATCATTCTCGACCATTCCATGGGATCCATCTTCTCTCTATTTTCATTTCCATAAAACATATATGTTTCCATTATATCTTAATTAATTTCTAACAAAAACTTATTTAATTAAAACTTTAATATCTTATAAATGATGATACAAAATGGTTATTATCATTTTTCAAATATATTCTATTGTGTTTTCCCTTTCTAATCGATTTTGAATCACCTCATTAGGTAATCAAAATCAAAAGTTGATAAATGTTTAAGTAAACACACCTTTTAAAAACCTCATCTAGAGTATTTCCTTATGATCAACCTTTATTTTGATGTATCTATGAAATTTCAGCACTTATGAGTCTAAAAATTTTCCATGTAGTACCATGATATGTATTATTTACAATGCTATAGGTTTGATCAAAATTTGATGTGGCAAATGAAATTTATGATTACTTTCCTTGTTGATTCTTTGACCTTTCTAAATATAGGAATTTTATCGCATGCCACTTATCTAATAGTTTATATATGATTATGAAATTTGTACCATAAACATTATAGGATGTCCTATTTTCAAAGTAACTAGTTTCACTGAATTTGTATCTCTATTGAAGAAGATATGAATTTTGTACCTAGAACACCCATGTTACACTAGTTTTATGGTTAGTCAACAAACCATAATTTTTGTAGACTGTATTTACAAAATTATAGTGTCTCATACCCCAAAAGTTTTACCCATAGTGACTAGATATGTTTCCTCAAACTCATGAAAATTTCATAGTATGAAAAATCATAGAAAAATAATTAAATGGAAATTCCCAAAATGTCTTGTTTGATACTTATTTTAGGGATAGCCAAAAAACCTAGCTTCCATGGGATATATCTTAATGATCGAGAATGCCATTTTTTTACCAGGAATACTTACTATCCCTTGTAATAAATTTCACACAAACATCTCAGAAGAAACATTATATCCAATATCCCAAGATGACTTCATTGTATATTTTAACCTTGTTCAATATTTTATTACAAAATATTTTCAATAAAAGAATAGAAAAGATACAATGGAAAATACACACATTACAGATAGATTTTCCCCTCGAAATCCAAACTCGGAAAACCAACATATTCTATATTCATTCCATCATACATTGTTTACAATAAAATATACATATAGAATGCAAATACATACAAAACCATAATCAAATGAAATATATTAGTCAACAACCATAATTCCTTAACCAAAAATAGAAAAACATTGGAGAAAAACCATGTGCAGAAAAACTACCCAAAAACAGGCACGAAGACAGGTAAAAAAAAACAAAATTAGAGATTTCTACCCTCGAACCCCCTTGTGGGGGGATCCTGATCCCCTCCACACCCTCTGAACATGGGGATCCACTACCTGTGACCCCATGGTAAAAGGGGCTCTCCGTCCCATCTAACCCCACGAAGGGGGCACCTAGGGCCCCCTCCCCCCCCCGGCCTTCTTAACCCCTTGTTTCCCCCCATGCAAGTTAGACATAATTTCTTGTTGTGCAAAGAATATAAACATACCCAAAATTTATTTGAGACCGAGTTGGGGAATAACCACAAACCTTAACTTCCATAGGCTATATTTCCAATCGTATAATGAACAACTACTTAAATTTTTTATCGGATGTTCCTAGATAAGTCTCTTCTTCTGAAAAATTATGTTAGAGAGAAAATTCTGAAATGACTTGATTGAAGTAAGAAAACCCTAGGATCGATGCTTGAGACCAAATGTTATGATCAAAATTATTAAAATGTCACAATAAACTAGAAGTACACATGATGTACACCAATGCTAGCATGAAGCACAACTTGAAGATATATAGAAGATATAATTTACACAATAACTCCTTAAATAATAGGAGAATCTCCTCGGAATACCCAAATACATTCATACTTCAAAACTAACATCTCTATAATAATGAATACATGATGTCTATATATACCTATTCACACTTTGCACATGAGGCCCATTTATTATTAACCCTACCCTACTACATATACATTTACACATTTCGTGTACATTTAATCACATGTATGCCCCTCCATGGGGTCGTACCATATAAATTTAACCCTAAATATGTCTCACTTGGTGTCATATCACCTCGACTAATTAAAATGTCAAGCCAAATAACCCTATGAATTAGATAAGTTTACATTATCCTTACTCAATTCAGATGTAAGTTGGGTCTAGGAATGGTGCCATTTGGAATGAAAATCTAACGCCTCTATTGAAAACTAGATGGATCACTCACTCTATTGAGCATGTAGTATCATATGTCCCAAATATAAGTGAAAAGGTCCTATGGTAAGAAAATACCATTTCCACAATGGATGATTGCATATGTCCCATCTCACACTTGAGAGCCAAATCCAACCTTCCAAGATAGGAATTGACCTATGAGTGATTAACTTCCATTCAGTTGAAACATTATGAAAATCCTTATATCACTTACATATCTTGTCCATAATTGTGTTACATGCGATATACTTGTCAACTAGTATTTTCCTCCAAAGATTGTCTAGGAGCAAGAAAAACCACAAACATTTTCTAGCCAAAGCTTGTCCAAATACAAAAATGTATTTTAAACCCTATCCTCCAAGATTCTTTGGCTCACACTAGATTTTCCATCTTATCAAATGAGAGGGTAAGTTTTCAATGCCACCGTTCCACAAATAATTGAAGCATAGCTTCTGAATCCGATTGACGATTCCTTTCAGAATTTTTACCAGAATATGCCAATACACAACAATAGCTTCAATCACAGACTTGATAAGTATTGATGGAACCCCTCATTAGATCCAACTATTGCACCATAAATTAATTCACCTATCAATTCAAGTTAACAGCCACTTCGTCCAACTAGAGATGTCATAGTTGTTAATCTTTAAGGTGTACCCAAGATAATTAATACCATCCTCGAACATATGGAAATGAAGTTGAATAAATTGGTAATCAATTTCACACTCTCCTCCTCTACACCCGAAAAAGATATAGTAGACTTGCTAATGTTTATGACCATACATGTAGCATCCTAGAAAATACTTCCTTTAAGATTTTTTCTTCAGATTCCACATGAATATAAAATACAAGTGAAAATAGCAGTAAAGATGGTTATATATGCCTCTTAGAAATGGTTTTTATGTAGTAGTTGTATGTAGTCCAAAGAAAAAACAAAAAATTAAAGTAATTATGTAACACTCAATGTATTTCTTATGGATAGTGGTGACATTGGCTAGTCCATGGCTTTGAAAGTTGAAGTAGAATTGGATATATCTAGGCATTATTCACTTGAAAACCAACAACATATTGGAGGCACTTGAATTTTTAGAGGGGATTTATGAGAAAATAATTCAATAAATTTGATAGGAAAGCTCTACTAAAAGAATCCAATAAATTTGGTAGGAAAACTTTGAGAAAAAATACTCCATCAAAATTTCCTACTTGATGGTTGTTTGTTTGAAAATATACATGGATTAGTTCCATTAAGTAAAATATAAGGAATTTAGCAAGCTTCTTTGTAGGCGTATATATTCTAAATGAGATTATGATTTTTGTTGAGACATATTTTAATAACTTCATGTAACATCCCCATCTAGTACGACTCCTATGATGTATAACTGGTAAAAGCACCCTTAATTTTTTTATTTTTTTGGTGTCTGTGTGTATAGGAAGGTAATAACGACATTATACTCAACATTGGAACATGATGACGACACAACACATGAAACTAACGCAAAAAAAACATAACAGCCTAACATAAAAGCACATCAAGCACCTGGAAGCAATGCACGACATTCAACCAACGAAAAATAAGAATGACTACCCACTCGTCCTACCCTGCAATGGTTAGGACCTCCAGGACACATAAGCAATGCTCAAGCCTAGGTTCCCATTGATTTTGAGCATTTAAGGTCTCAGGGCTGGCGACTGTTCTGAGAAATAAGGAGGTGTTTACATCCCGCCCGACACAAGCAAACCAAGCCAACTAAGCTAACGACAATCATCCTAACAACCCAAAATTAATTACACGAGTAACTACAACCCTTACAGTGAGAAAAACCAATCATATTGAACGTTTACAAAACCACATACAACATTAATTAATATTAAACAACAACCATTAATCAAGGCTAAAAGGTCGTTATCTATGAATTAAATTGGCGTTAATTACAGATCAATTAACCTGTCTGAATTCCATCAGTCAACGAGTTACCCACCGAACTGAATATGAATTACGACTCAAATTTAGCGAGTCTGGGTTACCAATTAGGCGATATCTATAAATCCAACTAACCATAAACTTGAATAACAACATTAACATTCTTAAAGTGGAATTCTACCTATAGCACTTATGAATAGTTAAATCTCAACATTAGTCTACATATAATGACTGAACTAACCACACTAGCTAGATATTATCATTGAGGAAACTGCCAGCTAATAACATTGTTGTAGCAAATCAACAAGGTAATTACATATCTGTTACATAACAATTTATTACAACAGTTAACCATGCATTTAACATAATGATTAACATAATCAATTAATTGAGCAATAACATGGTAGTTTTCATGACTATTTTCATAACAAGTATTATAGCACTAACAGGGCAATTATCATGTTAATTAACATAACAATTAAGATAAAAGTAGCGAGAAAATTTATATGACGGTTAACATAACGATTAATAGAGCAAAAACAAAGCAATTTGCATAACTGTTAACCATTTAACTCGCTGTGGCATTTAATCAATAAGTAGGAATCTGTTGACCATTCACAGTGTTGTAGCAATTGTTTTGGCATTTAGTAAGGCAATTAATATAGCATTTAACATTGCAATTAACAAGCCAATTAACTGTAGCAATGGTTCTAGTAAATTCGTGGTCCTTCCATCAAGCTCAGTCAACATTCTAAAGGCAAAAATCATGGGTAATTACAACAAGCTCTGGGAACATTCTAAAGAAAAAATCATCGGTAATTACAACAACCTCCGACAACATTGTAAAGGAAAAATCGTGGGTATTTAAACAACAATCAAAGTAAAATTTTAAAGGCAATAATCGTGGGCATTAAATAATGGTCTCAGATAGGTTTTGAATGGAAAAACGCGAGCATTTAAACAATGATCTCAGACATGTTTTGAATGGTAAAATCCTGAGCATTAAACAATGGTCTCAGACATGTTTTGAATGGTAAAATTGTGAGCATTAAAAAATGGTCTCAGACATGTTTTGAATGGAAAAACATGAGAATTTAAACAACGATCTCAGACATGTTTTGAATGGTAAAATTGTGAGCATTAAAAAATGGTCTCAGACATGTTTTGAATGGTAAAATCACGAGCATTAAACAATGGTCTTAGACATGTTTTGAATGGAAAAATGTGAGCATTTAAACAATGATATCAGACATGTTTTGAATGGTAAAATCGTTGGTAATTAATCAACTATCACAGTCTCATTTTAAAATGGAAAAACATGTACATGGACACACCAAAAGGGAATTCATGGCTATCTATAATTAAAATATGCAGAATGATGTGCCCAAAACACACCAGAAGGAAATCCATGTTGCCAACATCATTTAAAAGGGAAAAACGCTGGGAAAATGTAGACATGGAAATGAATTCATTTTCCATTGCCAGGATACCAATGCCACGCAGATAGGAATACAAAAGAAAATGTTTTTCATCTCCTGGACACCAGTATAAAATGAAAATAGGAAATTATACATTCTTCCCATTTCCAGAGTACCAATACAATGCAAACAGGGATGCAAAAACATTTTTCATCTATCGGACACCAATATAAAATGCAGATAGGAAATCAAACGTTCTTCCCATTGCCAGAGTACCAATGCAATGTAGACAAGAAAATCAAATAAGAACATTTTTCCATTTCCAGAATACCATTATAAAAATGTAGACCTGAAATCAATTCATTTTTTTTTCACTGCCAGAATACCAAAAAATTTGCAGACCGGAAATCAATTCATGCTTCCAATGATATAACCCCAATATAGTGCATACAACAGTAAGAGAACGCAAGGATCCGATGGGAAAGGTCATGGAATGATTATCAAGGTTTCTATCAGTCAAGGCATAGAGAAAACCAATCAGGACACAAGATAATCCACACGCAGAGGTCGTTGCCAGGTGGCAGAATCAATAATCATCTAGGGACAAAAATCAAGGGTAGTCGGCTAACAGGTTTGTCCTTCTCTCATCATCCTCGCATAGAAAAGAAGGGTGTTGAGATCCACAGGTATTTTAATGCTAAGGCAATGACCGTAGATCAGGCTCCTGGATGACTTCTTAGGCGAGGACTGGTGAGCTAGGGATGAAGGCTAAACAACCACGAAGGTCACAATCAACACAACAAGGTGGTCAAGACATGCGGGAAAATGAATGCCATGGGAGTTAACAACCATCGAGCTAGGCTAAGGAAAGATACAGTCACCAATTTTAAAAAACATCATTTTACTTTTTCGTTAAATAAGAAGATCTAAGCATAAGTCCTAATACATTATACCATACAAAAATGAAGAGAGCGTACCATTTCCTGATCACCCGCTCCAAATTCCGTCTTGTGCACTCCGTGCAACTCTCTCTCACCGACCGTCGAGACTTCACCAGTACCTCCCATCCAATGCTAGGGGTACTCTTTTTTCCCCTTAGCCCCTTGAGCTGCAAAGGAAGCACACACTCACTATCCAGAGATTTCGACTAGCTCCTATCTCGCCTCACAAGGCCGAGCTACCACTCCTCACCGAGATGGGTATCCCAACTCCCACAAGTTAAGTCAGTCAAGTAGATATTTTTATAGCGTAACGTTACGCAAACAGAAGAAAATCCTTCATCCTTCTCCTTCCTTCATAATATAGAGTTTCAAACTTCATTGCTTTCCTAAAATCTCATTTCATTAAATCTTTAAAAATAAATTCCTAAAAATTCCTCTTCGTACAAGTGTCCCCCATCCCCTACATTCCTCCACAATTTAATTTTTTTAATTAATTAATTATCTTTATTTCCCTCACCGACCTAGAGTTACTCCTAGAATCACTCCTAGGTGTCCCAAAATTCTCTTACATGTTTTAATGTCTTTCCCTATTATTAAATTACTAGTTCAGTTTAAATTAGAAATCTCTTAAATGGTAGATACTTTTTCTAAGTTTGACTTTCCGCTTTTTCCCTTATGTTCCCCTTTTTCCCTTTTTATGTTTACCTCTTTTCCTAGTTTCCTATTTTTTTAGATTTTCCCTTTTTCCCCTTTTTAATTAGAACTTAAAAAGGCAGGTGTGGAAACTAACCCTTTTTCCCTTTTCTCATTTAATTACTATTTTAAAATTATCAAAATAATAAAACCATTAATTCCCCTTTTTCTTTTAAATTTTATTCGAACACTTTTTTTTTTTAATGAATAAATTAAATTTCTTATTCCCTTCGTGTTACAAGATTTAACGAAGGTCATAATTATTATTTATGTGGTTTTTATTTTTAGTATTATTATTGTTATTTTTTTTTATAGAGAGATAAAATTTTACCACTAGCATAGTTTAGACTTAAACCTTAAATTTTTGTACAGGCGACATTTAATTAGGGAATTTGTTTTAAAAATTTCTTAACGCTTTATTCTTCCTAAGGCCATCTAGGTTCGTTCCTCTATAATAAAAAATGTGACGTGCCCTTCAGGACGCACTAGGTGCTCCAAGGGTGCCACTCGCCTTAGATTGTTTCCCTTGCGCGACGTGCCCTTTAGGATGCACTACATGCTCCAAGTGTGCCACTCGCCTCTTGACTGACTTGGTAGACATCAATAACCCCTAGAGTCAATACTCCGCCAGGTGAACTTGTGGGAGACTAAAGGCCTCTAAGGAAGAAGGCCCCTACCTTATTGTACGCCCCTTAGAATCATCGTGAGCGACTGTCGCAATATGCCCTCACAACATCGTGGGTCCTCTCGAACTAGGTAAATGTTAACCTATAGTTCGAGCCATGGCAGGAGTTCTCATAGGCTATGGCAGGTTGCTGCCCACACCTCTCCCTCAACATCTATGGTAGTCATGGGTGACCCCTTTACTCCACATGTGAGTCTGGTCGACAAGCTATCGTCAACCTGCATCATCAAAAAATCATGTCAGAACATATCCATATCATATCATCTAATCAAATGCACTAATATCACAGTAAAACAGTCAAACCCCAATGGTACACTCCCTGAATCGATCTAGAGTCCAAGGGGTTAAATTGACACCTCTGCATCCGTGAGGTCCAAAATCCTGCACACTCAGTAAACCGAGTCAGTAGTACCTGTCTATGTCAATGCAGTAAAACAACATGTCATCAACCCATAATGCCTCATAATCAAAATCAAAAGTTTTTATAGCATAGTAATCTGGATCACTTGCGAGCAAGTGTCCTCAAAGAATAAGTTCGCTCAGTGTGCCAGAGTGGGATGTTACCAGTCATCATGTTAAGAACCAAACATCAATATAGCATAGAAAAACCTCAAGAAAAGTACTCAACGCCTTGAAAAAGAGATAATTTCAGATGATAAGCCTCTTCGAGGGGGAAACCTCCTTTTACCCCACTTAAATGTTCAAGTACAAGATGATTCAAAATGAAAATGTCTCCTTGGTATATATAGGAGACTAGGAGGTATAATTACAACTAATGGCCTAAAGCCAACCTAAATAAAATAACATTACTAATATGATATGCCCCAATTAAGGGGTAATGAGCCAATATTAGAGCTTAACATGCCCCTCCCCTCCCCTTGAGACAAGTTTTGTCCGCAACGCTTGAGTAACTTTGGATGCTTCTGTATAAAAGACTCATCTTCCCAAGTGGAATCTTCAGTGGATAGTTTCCTCCATTTAATGAGATACTTTGAAATGGATCTATTCCTCAGCTGGCGAATTCTTGTGTCAGTGATGGCTTCAGGCTCCAATATGATTTTTCCTTCCTCGTCAAGTTCTGGAAATATAGTTTGAACTGGGATGTTGTCACCTATAACCTTCTTTAAGCATGAAACATGGAAAACTGGGTGTACTCGTGAAGATGCAGGCAACTCCAATTTGTATGCCATAGTACCAATCTTTTGCAACACCTTATAAGGTCCATAGTACTTTGGTGATAATTTATTATCTGTAACGACCCTAACTAAATAAATATTTAAAGACTATAAAGTAAAATTTATTAAAGAAAATAATCGTGATTAATTAAGTAATACTATAAATACATATCATATTTAATGACCTGAGAAATAAATATTAAGAAATCAATGAGAAATGATATAAAAATGGTTGTGTATGCAGAGAAGGAGAGCCTGATAGTCCCGAGAATATAAAACATTTAAGGGGGGAGAAAGGACAGGCACGAGGGTGGTTGGAGGAGTAACTGCATGAGTCGGCGAAGGAGGAATAAGGGAAGGGGGAAGGTTGNGGAGAGATTTTTCAGAGGACTTTTCGGGGGGCTTGCTGAGAGCCGAGAGATTTACTGTGACATGTGATCAGATTGAGGCACGATTTCTGGCTGTGACTTTGGACCAGTTGAGTCGTCGAGTTGTTGGAGGTTTTGGGCACGGGGGGCCAGGATATCCATAGATATCCTGGAGCTAGGTAGTTTTCCTAGTTGGCAGGGTGGACATTAGTTTTGGGTAGTTATTCTGTGTTTGTGGCAGGACTAGACTATGTAGCAGGTAGCAGGGGAGCAACAGCAAGGCAACGAAAATTAGCATCAGAGCCAGGTAATCTGTTAAGTTATGTATTTATTTCATTCTTCTATGAAATCATTAATCATTGATGAATCTAAGTTACTGATGTTTCTGGTATGAAAATCAATATTACGCTATGTAGTTATTGTCTCAGTTATGAAATAAACTGCTTATGAAAATAAATGATGTTTACAAATATTAGGTTGCTACATATGGTATCAGAGCGTCTTAGTTCGAAATCTGGGCCTAAGGGCCAAAACCCGGAGTGTTAACTCCAGCCACGCTTAAACTATAAACAAAACATGTTCAGTTTGATCTGATATGACTGATGCAGTAACGAAAAATACACTCAGGATAGTACCCTATATGTCCCAAGAAAATAAGCTCATATATCGCAAGCAACAACCTTAGGTAATACCCTGTAACTGGATCATGTATGCTCACTACAATTGTAGTCTGAACATTCAAAGGAATGCCCTTTAAAATAAGTGGCAGCAAACAAGATAGTTTGAAAAATCACTTCCCACAAAATGGCTACCCTTAGAGCAGCCTGATAAAGCTATTGAGCACAAGAAGGAGAGTTGATAATTTAAATTTATTTGAGCAATGTTTGTCAGTGAAGTTTCAAGTAGTATTGACACCTGAAAATCGATGAAATATCGAGGGAAGCTTCTGTCGAAGGCTTAAAGTTGGAAAAATTTATTAACTGCACGAATTATTACTATATAAAATGCAAAAAGACAATTGCGGGACCTTGAAAAGGCCTATTGCACCTCCAACTTACCTAAATGGGGGAAACTGCCGATGCGCAGTAAAAAAAAATAATTTTTTTTTAGCAGACTTGTACTGCACAGGAATAGTGTGAACTAATTGCCTGTATTAAAGCCTCGATGATTGTAATAATGAACTATAGACCCATATAAATTTCAACCGTTCCAAGAGAGCAATTTTAACACTACGTAATGTTTTATGCAATTAATCACTATCCCAAAGGAGAGCTGCATTTTACGCATGAAGAACTGATCTGAGCCGTCAGATCTCGGGCGAAATCCCGTCAGCCGTGGTATCGGGAGGAGTTGCACGGAGTTTAGCCTCTGGAGGGCGAACGTGAAAGAGAAATGATTTGAACCATCATATCCTAGATCATAGTCCCGACAGCCCTCAAATCTGCGGAAGATGCATTAAGTTTAGCAGTCGGGATATTGGTCATCGGAGAATTGGGGTTTTGTTAAGCCATAGAATCGAGACCTTGTGGTTCTCGAAACCCCGAGAGTGGATCCTAGACGTTGATCTCGGTAGGACACGTGTCAACATCCTGGGAGGTATCGGGATTTTACCATCGGAGATTTTAGGAGTGTAGAACCGTTGCATAATGAAATCGCGATAAGCGATTTCCCGATCGGATCTAGACCGTCCATTGTGCATGACGTGTGTTAGGAGATCCCGAAGAGTTGTGGATCGGGAAATCGGGGTTTTCGAAGACAAGGAAACCTCGTCGCTTTGAATCACGATCCGCGATATCCCAATGGTGACGTAAGCGTTGTGGGACCACCAGAGTCGGGGTGGAGGACACATGTCGCGTGACCACCGGATCGGGGTTATGGTCATCGGGGTACAGGTTAGTGAAGGTTCCTAGCTTTGCAAAGTAGCGAACCCCGAGGGTTGATTTGAACCGTTCATCATTTGGGGACGCGTGTCAGAACCCTGGAGAGAGTCGGGAAGCGGGGAATCGGAGTTTTCGATCACACAAAAATGTTGCACAACGAAATCGCGATCCTCAATTTCTCGACAAGATCTGACCGTTCATTTGGTGGACACGTGTCAGAAGATATCGAGGAGTTGGAGATCAACACCATCGGGAAATCAGAAAATCAGGAATACCACGGACAAGGTATCCATGTATTATGAAATCGCGAAACGTGATTTCCCGATGGGTCAATGGATAGCGGGGCCCATGGAATTGTCAATGTTGGTATAGGTGTCAAAAGGGTCAAATCTCACGGGGGTCAACGCCAAGTACCATCGGGGATCGGGAGTCAAGGATCCATGAAGACAGGGGATCACGACAGCGCAAGTGTCGATTTCCCGACGGAAAAATTCCCGATAAAAGTAAGGAACCCCGATGAGATCTGAGCCGTTCATTCCGATGACGCATAGCGAGAGATCCTAGAAAGTTGGGGTTTGGGATATCAGGGTTTTCGGAGTAGTGAAAATATTGCACAACGGAATCGCGATCCGCCATTCCCTGATGAGAGTTTTGGATCGTCCATTGGGTAAGAACACGTGGCGGTGATCAGCGCCATCGGTGTTTGGTGCATCGGGAAATCGGCGTTCCCGTGGAGAAGAGATCAAGAAATATCGGTTGGAAACCCCGGCACTGAATCTAAGTTGTCCATCTGAGGAGGACAGGTGTCAAAGGATTGAGCGTCTTCGGCACATTGTTCATCGGGAAATCAAGAATCCCGTAGACAAGTGATTTGTGCATTTTGATATCGCGATCCGTGAAACCCTGATGAGTGGGGGCCAGATGTCATCACCATAGAGGAGAAGGACAGAGGCCTAGTGGAGGCTAGCTATCAGCCAACCGGGGAATCGGGATATCGAGATTTTCGAGGGCAAGGAATACTCGCATGATGGAGTCGCGATTCGCGATATCCCTACGGGAGTTATGAACCATCCATCGGTGAGAACGTGTGGTATGAGATCCTAACGAGTCGGTGTTTGGGGGCATCGGAGTTTTCAAGGGTAAAGAAATTGTGTAAGAGGAAATCACGATCCACGATTTCCCGACACGGTCGGAGCCGTTCGATTGGAGGGACGCGTGTCGGAGGATCTGAAGGAGTCGGGATTCGGCAGTTCGGGTTTCCCGCATACGAAGGAATCTCGACCGGAGAAGTCGCGAAATCCCGAAACATGATGGGTCCCACAACCATAGCGTTTAAGTGGAAGACAGGTGTCACTCCATATCGGGGTTCGGAGCTCAGAAGGTCCAACCTTGCCGAGAGTTAATGACAGGTGGCATCGGAGATCGGAGGATCGGGAATCCTAAGGACGTAAGTCCTACACCTTTCAGTTTCGCGAAGTCTGAAATCCCGATAAGGGATAAGGCTACGGTCGCGGAGGCAGTCATATGGACCAAGCTCGTAGTAAAAGGGGCTAACGAAAAATGGGCCCATCGGGAAAGTTGAGCACAAAATTATGATAGGAGGGTTTATGGTAACAGGATTGTGAGCACAGTCGTATGGACCAAGGTATATTTAGTAAGGGGCTAGCTCATAGAGACTGAGCCCATCGTGAATCGGGGTTTGGAGAGGTAAAGATTTCGCGACAGCAAAAAGTCTGAAATCCCGATACAGAGTCGGGGATAAGTCACGGTAGGTGCAGAGGCCGTGACGAGGGAAGATAAGGCCTGTGGATTGAGGCATTCGAAAATGAATCTCGAAGGGATCTAAAGGGCCGCTACGACTCAAATGAGAGGAATTTGAACGATCCTATATACCCATAAAACTAAGACATATTTACACATATAACAAAATGCGTATGCACAAACGGATAAATTTATAAATATAAATGAAATAAATTGAAAGCAAAATACCAAAATTCGTACAGAACTGGAATTACAAGCAAATCATTTTGTTTCAGAAGAAGAAATCACCATCCATTACCACATAAGTAAGGGATGTTTAGGTAAATTCTTGATTCGAATAACCCCGCGATCTTCATGAAGATACTGAAACTGTGTACAACTGGTAGACTGAATCGTACCTCTTACCATAGCTAAGGGCGAGCTCCGCAAAATGTACAGACAAGGGATTCGTTCCCAACAATTTGAGGAGACTGGACTCCAGGTCCTGGATCTTATCAGGAGCCATATCAATATACTCTGTTTCTACAAAACGAACTGGTAAAGTGCTCAGAACAAAGGTTAGGATGTGAGACATGGCAAGGGAGCTCCAGGAAACCTTTGATCAGACCAAGGAAGATCTGTGGAGGAGAAATAATGACGCAATGAGGGTCTCCGTGAGTGAGAAGGACGCGTAGGGATTCAAAGAGCTGACAAGTGTAGAATTTGGGGGTTAGATACGAGGAAGCTTGAGGAAGCCAGACGAGCATGTGGAACCCATGCGTGCCCGAATCTTTGGGTGTACGTTTAATTATTTTATATATATCTTAAGGTGTTAAAATAATTTAAAATAAATTAAATAATTTAGTATAAATACTTTATATATATATATAAGGGTCAAGTTAGCTTAATTAAAGTAAAATTAATTTGGGTTAAATTAGTGTAATAATAATTTTAAAAATTATTTTATTTGAGTGTAAGGTTAATCTACCTTAAAATTCGATGTTAACCAAGATTAGACGCTTAATCCTAACCCAAACCTAGCCAATTCCTTTGATGGAGTAATGTCTGTTTACAGACAAGTAAAGAAAACTTATGCCAACCCTGTTTCTAAGTTTAAGTAGCACCAATATGAAACGTCCTTGAACTCACCCAGACAACTTTGGGGTGATGTAGGTTAAAGTATACAAGATGGTCAAGACTCGAAGGGGTAGAGGCAGGGGAGCGTCGAAACGAGCATCGTCAACACCACCATCACCCAAACTAGCCCTCATACTGCGCTCATTGGAAGCCATTAACGAGACGTTAAAGGGGCGCCAACTGGCAGGAACGGAAGTGGAACCTCCACCATCTGGAACGGGTAATCCAGAAACGTCAAGGGATTCGGGGGGAGGACTTCCACCTGAAGACATCACCCGAGAGTTGTAGAAGATCAAACTTCGGGATTTTTTCGGAGGTCGCACCAGTGAACGTGCGGAAGCATGGTTGGAATGCATGACAAGATGTTTTTCCTTAAGAGATTATGCGTCCAACTCGAAAGCAAAGATCACAATTTTTCAGTTAAGAGACAACGCCTTGAACCGGTGGGGAAACTTGGAAAGACAGCTACACCTTACCCCAGACACAGTATCTTGGGAAATTTTCGAGGAGACGTTCCGAAGGAAATATCTACCAGAATACTATGAGGAACAATAGATAGGGGAATTTCATGCCTTAGTACAAGGAAATAGAACTGTAGAAGAATATGAGATCAGGTTTATGGAACTAGTCAAGTATGTTTCGTATATGGATAATGACCAACGACAGGTAGAGCGCTTCGTTTATGGGTTGAACCCGAAGATAAGAGCTATGGTGCGGATGTGGAAACCGTCTTCAGTAGCGGAGGCAGTGGAAAATGCGTGTTACACGGAAGAACACATGAACTTAACCGGGGATACAAGATCGACATTTCCGCATCGCCCTGGATTCATAGGAAAGGCACCAAGGACATTTCCTAGGGGAGGGGGCTCAAGGCCACCACCATATGGTAATAGGGATGTGCCAAGGACAGTAGCTGCAGGAATTTCAATGGCAGCTAGTGCAGCATCTCGTCCATCGCCAACGGTAGAGATAGGTCTACGACCATCTCAGGGAACAACTAGTAGGGGCAGGG